>JAQZBX010052706.1:0-19112 GCA_029593785.1 Cabassous unicinctus | reverse complement strand
AAGCATGAGCCAGGCACAGCCACAAGTTTCCTGTGCCAGCCCCAAGGCCATCCAACCATTGCAATGCTTCTCAACACCCCAAGGTGTGTCACTTGGTTAATGGCCTGTTGACCCTTCATGGCATTGCAGTCACCAATGAGTGATCTCCACAAGTTGCTTGAGTTGTCTGAGTTGAGCTTCATGCTTTAAGTCCTCTTTCTTCCCAAGGGTTAACTCCACTGCCTTTAGCTGGAACTTGGTAATGAACAGGGGAGTTGAATTCTGCAAAGCTCCTACAATATTCATTACACTATAAAAGAAAGTTTTTGTTATTAGAATATAAGGAAATGTAAGAGTGATATGAACCTAAAATATCATCTAATAAATTGTTAGTGATAGATAGCCCAATTACCACCTGAGGCATGAAGGTGCAGAAGTTTGGCTCTGCTAGCCTGTGGCTCTCAATAATGTTTTCAACAGAGGTTTAGGAACACTAGAAGCCTCAGTAGATTTGGAGGTCTTCACCTATGCACACATACTCCAAACAGGGTGCTCAGAACTGTCTTAAGTAATGGTTGTATCTGGAATTGCACATCCCTGGTGGACATTAAAAGAAGCCCCACATAGAATTTGTGTATACACCATGTAGCTAGTAGGTTTGCCATTGGATTTTAGTTACTCCCTGTTCAACTTCCCCCGAGGTATTAAAACATATATGGCAAGAGGTGTTAACAATAGCACATATGCCTCCTTTTTGAGCTATGAGGAAGTTTAAAGCCATGTGATTACCAGGCATGTTAGAATACCATTATTCTGCTTAGCTTGTAGGACACATGCTGTGGACTCAGCAATGCTAACCAAAGTGGATTACAGATTGCATTTCATATATTCACTGGTGAATGAATAGGAAAGATGTGCAAAACATTTGCCAGTTTCATTCCATCAAGAATTGGTGCATCTCAACAGGTTGCAGAAGACAAGGGCACAGCAATGTGTGGGTCACTAGTCTTGCCACAGGGACACTCTGGTGTCAATCCAAATGTGAGGAAAGAAAGATAAGTTCCTTATGCATCAATCTGGATTAACAAAAAGGAAGGAGAGAGTGAATGGTCAGATGGCAGAATCAGCCATTAGTCAAGATCCCTGCTGCCACCATGGCCCTAGTCAGTCTTCCTTCCAGGTCACTGCTGGGTCAAAACTGTAGAAAATGAGAGGAGGGAAGAGTAAGTAGTTTTGAAAAGGTAGTCATTCAACCATTTCCTGTGGGAGATACTTCTTTCAACCTACTTGCAGTAACATTTTTCCCTCTAAGACCATTTCTGTCTTCCTGTTTTCACGAGCTATAATGTTTACAATTTCCCATTGATTCAAGTGCCTTGCCCATGCCTTCCAGTCCATTTCTAGACCTTCCTGATATGGGAGGTGTCAGGACTCCTCCAAGGTATCTGATGACTATATCCAAGGGGAATGCTGGACTAATCAGGGTTTGGCATTACTCACTAAACTCCAGTATATGTGGGTCATGTTCTGTGGGTCCCTTCATTTGGATTTTCAGATCATGTATGCTATGCACTTCTAGACACTACTGATAACCCACCCCTACACATGCTGGCCCTAACCTCCTACCATCCTGGGAATCATGTGGAGAGTATAATGGGGTAAAAAGCAGGACAATCCCCTGACAGTGGCTGAAAAGGAGAGTCCCAAGTGGTGTGTTCTTTTTCCCAATTTTGAGGTCAATCCTCATCCTAATGTGTGTAAGAGTGGATGTGAAGCAAAGATTAGGTCCCTCCTCCACCTTTGTCTCCTCCCTCGGCAAATAAGCAAGATAAAGCTGAGTTTCCCTTCTAGGGAACTGCTGAGTTCTTCTTCCAAAGGGACAGATTAAGTTGGACAGTTCAAGCAATGAGTTGTCCAGGTGTAGAGCACACCTCTTTCAGGTGACCATTAAAGTTCTCTAAAATGTGGGCTACCTGTGCCTTGTAGGGGACATGTAAGGTCCATTTATTCCATGAGTTGGGGCAAAATCGAGTGGATTTTGCAGTAAAGTAGTGTCCTTGGTCAGATGAGATGTCACCTTTTACCCTAAGGAATGGCAAAGTCACTTTTCCAAGTTATTACATGTATGTAATGCATGTGCATGACAAACTAGGAAGGCAAGACCATAGCCTAAAATAGGTGTCCACAGCAACCAAGGCATAGTATATTGGAATGGCAGGTGAGAGCTGATATAGTCTACTTGCCATGAGCAGCCTGGTGCAGCCACTATTAGAAGAGCTGCTCAAAACCATTTCAGGCTCTGGCTTGTAATTGGCCTCTCTCACATTGGTAAATGGCAGAAGGTGTCATTTTTAATAAAAGAGGTACTCCATGTTCCTGGTCCCATAATTTAATTGTGTTGGAATTTCCAAGTCCAGTTCAGTGGTGAATTCATCCAGCAATAGAATCATCCATGGGAAATTCAGTTATTTCATTGATTTCATCAAGGGTATGTTCATTGTCTTCATCTTCCAGGCAGGGTTCATCCCCTGCCTTTTGCACAAGAGGATCTGCCAAAACCAGCTCTGTGCATCTTTTATTGGCTAGGTTATTGTAATAATGATCATTGTGATATTGGCCCTTGCCATGTGTATCAGCATGGATACAGTAGATGGTGACTTTCCATGCTACTAATTGCATCCAAGATTACTTCTCCACACAGGGACACCTTTAGGTCTCCAATTGTTTGCCCTCCATTAAACTGACCACACTGCTAAGCCATTGGCAATGGCCCACAAGTCAGTAAACAGGTACATGAGGGTGCTTGTGTCTGAAATTTCCAGGGCTAAGAAGTGGACTAATCCACTCATGGATTAGTCCATTGGGCACTTTTTCCAGTGAGGCAAGAGAAACAGCAGTTGATGCTCAACAGATGCCAGGCAGCTTCAGCATGGCTGATCCATCAGTGAACCAGTGCTGAGCATCTGGTGGGGTATCCCTGATTCAGAGTTCCCATAATGCCAAGGTAGGGAGGGAAAGGCTCTCAAGTGTTGCAACAGGATTATAAATGGTGGACTCTGCTATCCACTCACACAGGCAAGTCACTCCCCAGGGTCCCAGGAAGGTATGATACTGAATATAGCACTTCTATTTGATGATGCTCCATTGCTGACACTACCTGGTACAGTGTTCTGATTACGCAGGACCCAGGACATGATAGGGATATCTGGCCTCATCAGAACTCAAGATCTTGATGATCCTTTCCATTTCCACCAATGCCAAAAATCATGTAAGAAGTTGCCTCTTAAAGGGGGTTGCAACATTGGGTTGCATCTGGGAACTTTGGTCCAGGAGCCAAGGAATGGGTGAATTCCTGTTGCTCCCTCCTTCTGCCAGAAACCTGATGGTGAGGACCCAGGTGGCAGAAACTTGTAACTCAAGTGAAGATACAAACTCTAAATTTCCCATAGGTAGGGCACGTTAAATGGCCACTTTTCTCTCCTAGTGGGACTGCTCCTTTGATGTCTCCATTTTAAAGTGCCTGCTTTCTCTGTCACCTGATATAAGGATGCCAGGAGGATACTGTGATGAGGGCAATATGCACATAGCAAAACATATGGGGTTGCTAAAAGCGCACTTCTGCATTTAAGCCCCAATCATCTGTAGTCAGCCATCATGCTCCACTCACCTTTTTCACTTGCCACACTGGGCAATTTTAGGCAGAGTGGAAAAGATTACACTGGCAGATTGAAAATCCTTTATGAGTTCAGTAATTTCCTTTTCCCCAACATAGAGGTAATAGTGCCATGCTAGAAAATACAGTGAGGAGATAGGGGATCTGGGGTTGAATAGGCAGTCACACTCAAATTTGATGGTGAGAATTTGCTGAAATGGAGGAGCATATCCCCACAGTCACTGCTAGGAGGTGCAGTGGTGCAGGACATCAGCTACTACAATACATTCCCCAGTAAGAAACTTGTCCACAGAAATGTCTAAAGAGCCATTGAACGCAGGATGGCATTAAAATCCAGCCTCTATACCAGTATGGAATATCCAAAACCTTCTAACACTTTTCACTGTCCCCTCCTCTTTGCTTCTCCCAGATAATGGTTGTCTGGGAACCTATATACAAAAACACTATAGAGGTTTGTTCATTGCCCCCCAGTTGCACATGCACTGGGGCATAAGCCCTTCAGTCCCTGGGGTAGGCTGAGACCTTGACCCTGTACCTGGACCATTTTTAATTATGTCAAGTCTTGTTTAATGGCTCCTCCCGGAGGCCTGACTCCTCAATCAGTGTGGAAGGGATGTGAGACATCTGCAAACTCTGCTTCCCCATCTACCACATGGTCCAGAGGACTATTGGAAGGAGTTGGGTAGAGGAAGATTGTCCCTGCTGAGACCATGGCCTCGCTTCCAGTTTATATTTTTCCCATTGTTCTCCACAGGAGACTTGTTCCATGATATCATTGGGGACCCTTTACTCTAGTAACCATGAATACATACCTCAACAAGTGGGGGTCACTAGTGGGCCATGATCTCCTGCTCTGCAGCAGACCAGGTGACCAGAGGTGTGCCCAGTGGGTCTAAGAGCATGCAGCATTACTGGGAATGTACCCATGGTCTGTAAGCCTTGCCTCCCCTGCTGGTCTCCATCTTGGCCACTTCATTAGCATGGGAGCTCTTCCCCTAAGTGAGGAGAGTACAACAAACTTGCACAATTGCATCTCCCAGGGAAACAGTATATTGAGTAGAAACAGTATATTGAGTAGAAAACAGTATATTGAGGAGAGTACAACAAACTTGCACAATTGCATCTCCCAGGGAAACAGTATATTGAGTAGAAAACAGTATATTGAGTAGCTTATCTCTCCACTTAAGGGGCCCTTTCTAACTGGCCGGTGTGGAATATTCAAGTGTCTATACCCAATTGCTTCTGTGTAACTACAGCTTTCTCACTGTTACTCCAAAGATTGTTGGAATTAAGGGGAGGTCACCCAAAGTGGGGTATGCTCCTCTAAGTCCCTTAAGGATCCATGAAAACAAACATTAGGAATCTACTATTGCCAGCCTTTGCCTAACTTTGCTGTGAGCTGCTGCTCCCTCACCACACTATGTTTCCTCCTCTCTTAGTTCTAATAGACTGGAGTCTTTTGGCAGAGGGGGTAGGATCCCAGGTCACCAATTTTTTTGACTCAGCCTGATTGAGAAGGGCACTCATCACTTCTGCATTATAGTCTGGACAGACAGGATAATAAGGTTCTCTCCTGGCTTCTGAAAATATCTGTCTTTCTTGTCCCTTATCTCCTTCTCCATGAAAGCCCACACTTTCATTTTCTCATCCAGTTTTCCAACTTCAGTTTTAATACTTTGCTGAATAACAACCAGTCTCACAATAACCTCAGAATCAGTCTGAGTAGCATAAGTGCATTGAGTGCTTGATTCCAGTAGAAGCATTTATGATTTATCTTTATCCTAAAAATAATATTATTTTAAGACTATGAATTTAATTATTCTAATTCTTTCACTTGTAAGATCACACAATATTTGTGCATTTCTGTCTGACATATTTCACTCAAAATGATGAATATAGTTTTCCAGAGCCTGGTGTGGGAATAATGAATGGGGAAATTAATGCTTAAATTTTACAGAGTTCCAATTTGTGGTGTTGGAAAAGCTTCCATATTTGTTGGTGGTAATGGTAGAACAACATTGTGAATATAATTAGTTAATATGTATATAATTAATTACTTATATATAATTAAATTATATATTTGAATATGGTTTCAAAAGTAAACACTAGGTTGTATAAATGTCACTAGAATAATAATTAGGAAAAAACAGGACTGTACAATGTTGCTAAGGGAGGAAATTGTGGGAGGGGAAGAGTGGGGTGTATGGGAATCCCGTTTTTTGATATAACATTTATGTAATCTAAAGATTCATTAAAAATAAGGAAAAAATTTAAAGTAATCCTATTTTAAACTGTGAAATATAGTTAATAGTATAATGATAATAGTATTGTTCTACAATTGTAACAATCATACTACACTAATGCTGGTTGGTAATACAGGAGTGTATTATTCAAGCATGAATGATATTATATGCTTTCTTCTATTAATGCATCCCTTAACCTTGGTTTCTCTGCTTATCTCTGGAAAACCAATCAGTTTTAGTGGAATTTTCTATTCTTTATTAATATTTTATTTTGCTCCTGTTGGTTATCTAAACCTTTTTTCACTGATCACTTCTCTTTTAGCTGAAGATCCAACTTGCTTTTCTCTTACATGTATATCTTTCACTAACAGTGTACTTTGGGGCACTTTCATCTGTGTATGTGCTTCCAGTGCAATATTAGCTGCCTCATCTTCCACCTTGGCCTAAGGCATGCAGACCAGATTGGTATCTAGTTCTCAGGATCTGCTCTGACAGGAGACCTTACTTGAGGTGTAGACAGAATTGGTGGGAAATAAATGGACATTTAAATATGGATGGGTGTGTAGATATACAGATGATAAAAGCAAAATGATGCTTAAATTTATTTGGAAAGAATTAAACCAACAGCTTTAGACAAAGACACAACAAAAAGGGGGGTAATTAATGTCTTAAATCATAAAGGAAAGATGAAATTGAGAAATGAAGAGGGGGGAGAAAGGAAAGAAGGAAAGAATGAAGGAAGGAAGACAATGATAGAATGTGTGGAATTTTCACCAAGGAAAAGTTTTGGCACATAAAAGATGTATAGATAACACAGTTTGGGTTTTTTTTTTTAATGTTATGAATGTGAAAAGCTTCATGCAGTCACCTTGCTGGAGGGCACAATGTGAGCCAGAGGACAAATTAGAGCAACCTAGTTTGGACAAGAAGGATCAGTGTACCCCAGGAGCTGGTCCCCTGTCTTTTCAGCATAAGAAGCTGAGTCTGCTTTTGATACTGTTCTTCTCATCCTTGCTGCTGAGGACACAACCAGACCATTATTTCCCTGGTGGATGTATTTAAGAGATCCCTGGTGGAGGATGTCTCTGAGAGCTTTACATTGAAGTTATGGGCTCACTAAGGGCTTTGATACTCCCAGGATGTGGTTTCTCTCACTGTGCCACTTGCACAGTAATGCACAGCTGTGTCTGAGGCCTTCAGGCTGGTCCACTGCAGGTAGGCAGTGCTGGCACTGTTGTCTGTGGAGAGGGTGAACTTGATCTTGGAAAGATGGTCCATAATGTGTTTCTGAGTCACTAGGATCAATCCTTCCCACTCACTCCAGGACCTTCCCTGGTTCCTGGCACACCCAGTGGATCCAGTAGCTGGTAAAACTGTATTCAGATGCTTTACAGGAGAACCTCAGAGGATCCCCAGGCCTTTTCATTTCTGCTCCAGACTGCACAAGCTGAACTTCAGTGATGTCACCTGTGTGGGACACTCAGGACTCAGGGATCAGAGGCTCCAACCTCCCCACCATCCTCTGTGACCCCAAGCCCTGGGTCATCCCTGACCTGGGAGAGGAGCCATGAGGAGGGCAAGGATGGTGACAGACCCTATCTCTGAAGTAGAATAGAAAGAGAGAGTACTGAGGATACCAGATGGGCTGTGAAGGAGACTCCACTGGGAAAGGGTAGCAGTGGACTTAAATGGGATGTTGCCTTCACTTTGCATATTTACTACTTGCCCTCCAGATGAGACTCCAAAAGTGTTCCTCTCCAGTGTTTATAACCAAAAAGCTTAAGGACAGAGAGAGACACTTGTCTTGAGCCATCTGGGAAAGTCAACAAGATATCCCTTTAATCCTCCCCCTGCATACCAGTGCTGTATGCCTGGACTGCACAGAGCTGGGGCCACAACCACCTCCAAGTCACCTTAGTCCACAAAAGGACTAGAATGGAGTAAAATTCTAATGAACCTGCAATCCAAGTTCCCACGGGGTCAGGGGCACCAACTTTCCACTCTTCAGCTTTGGTTGAGGATACAGATTATGATGGAGTTCCTCTGTCTTCTTAGAGAGAGTGTTAAGGATTCTGGCCACACAAAGACATCCTCCAAATAGAAAGACCAGGTATTTCTGGGATGATGGAACTGCAATGGATGTTCTGGGGCCTGAGGGATGGGATTTGTGACTGTGGGGAGTGAGCTTGTTTCAAAGCTGCCTTTCTGGTCCATGCAGCTTCCAGTGAAGGGTCCTTCATACTAGGTCCTGATCCCTTGGATTCATATTGGACTTTACTTACTTCTCTTGGACATTATAACTTTCTTTATCACAAGAAGTTATCTCACAGTGTTTAGATTAAGTAAAGGAAGAATGAAATTGTAAGTGTATCAATTTCTTCTAATATTCCACACCATGTAAAATGACTTTATCATGTTAAATAGGACATCTACTCACACATTGGAATTTGGACAAATTGCTACCAAAATGTTAACATTCATGTCAGGCCTAGGCTTTATTTAGGTATAATACAACTTCCTTCTTGCAAGGATCTAATCTGGACTTTTTGGTGGACCTCAACTGGATGAAGTGGCTTTCTTTCTTTATAACACTTCTGAAAGTAATTCAAGGTTGGGATGATTTCTGAGTGCCATTGGAGTACCCACACTAGTCAAATCTTCATGGAATCTCATCTTCTACCTCCTTAAGGATGCCCCTGCCATCCAGACCTGACTTCTTCCTGAAACATAAACTTTAACTTCATCACCATTAGGAAGCTGAAAATATCAGCTGAATTACTTGAGTGTGTGGATACTGGGAACTATAGTGTCTTAGGTTCCTAGGCTTGCTTAGCAAAGTACCACAACCTGTTGGCACAAATCAGTAAGAATCTATTCTCTCAAGAACAGGAGACTAGATATTATTATTAAAAAGGTATGCATGTGTCCATGCTCCTGTGAAGTCTCAGAGGGAGAAAATGTTCCATGACTCTCTCCTGGCCGCAGGCATCTGCTAGCAATCCTTGGCATTCTTTGGCTTTTAGCTGGAAAGCTCCAAGCTCTCCCTTCTTCCTCACATGTCCATCTTCCCTCTGATTATGTTTACTCTTATTATAAAGGCACCAGTCTTTGGATTAGGGGCCACCTGCATCCAATACTACCTCACCTACAATTAAGTAATTATATCTGCAAAGAACCTATTTCCAAATAAGGTCATATTCTTAATTTCTAGAGGACATGAATTTTTCAGGACACTTTCATCCATTACATGTAATTTTCTTTTAAATGCAAATGAGGGATTATTGGCATGGGAATGCATCTAGGTATCCTGCAAATATTTCTGCATCTTATTTTAATTTCCTGCAGGAAATAATCTATCCTTACAGAAACAAGCAGAAAGGGCAGAATTTAAAAATTGACAAATAGGGAGAATCACTTCATTGTGATCATTCACTTATAGGCAAGAAAGATGATATAACATTTAAGTAGCTTTGAACTCAGGAAATATGGAGATAACCATTATAAGAGCTAAAATGATATATTTTATTCTGTCTAAGCCATGGATAATGTTGAGGATAGTTTTTTCAAATAAACATTTCTGATTACAGAATAGAAACAATTTGGGTGAATTTGTAATACTCAAAGAGCATTAGTGGATAAGATTATTTTAACATGTTTTCAAGATGTAGGTAAGTTACAGAACACTTGCTGAGCATGAGGCATTTTATAACAATAATCAACCATCCTCCATAAGTCATTGTCAGAAATGAAGGGGAACAGCTCAAGGGAATAGGGTTTGTTCTGTGCACAAGCATCATATGAATAATTGAAAACCATGCATGTGCATGGCATATCTGTGCAGAAATTATGCAGGAATTATTATTTTCCTACCTTAAATGTAAGCTAGGGTGTTCTACATGCTGACCAACCTCAAAGTTGTTTCTTATTCAAATGACCTCATCTTGTAAAATATTTAACTTAATGATGAAATAAAGGGGGAATCAAAATACCTGAGTGGTTTAAGCTCAGTGTTCAATCTTCCCATAAGTTTATATCAAGCCAGTAATGATTGGGGTAATTCTCTGGTTATGTATCATTATGTATTAACTCAATGTATTGTAGGTATAATAAGTAATTAATTGACAAATAGTGAAAACCTAAATAAAGAAAATTATTAGAAATAACATTCATGCAGACTTTGGCTAATTTCACCAAATTTGAAAATGATGATTGGAAAAAGACCTTGACCAAAAGGGGGAAATATTAATACAAAAGAATTTTTACAGCTAAGAGACTTCAGTGTGCTGGGAGGTCATTCCATAGGTTATGCTTCTGCAGTTCTAAAGGCTATCTCACAGTAAACAGAGCCTCAAGCAAAAGTGGAAAGGTCTAGGGATGTCCAGACAATATAGGCAAGTCATACAACCCCGTGAAATCAGCACCCTGTTGGCAGACCTTATTTTGGAATATATGATCATCCATATCCCCAATACTACAGAGTTCAACTCATTTATAATTTCCCTACTCTTGAATCTTCTAGCCCTTTTCTTTAAACCTAAAATTATCACTATATCCATTAAATATATGTCTATGAGAGTTAAATGTTTGGTCTGTTCACATGCTGGTTGATCTCTGAATCTCAGCTGATTTTTGTCAACACCTACTATCCAGTTCTTCAGACTTGCCCAGGATAACTAACAAAATTATGACTATGGACAAGCCCCATCCCAAAAAATAAAGAATGTCTACAACTGAAGTCTAAACAGTTCCTTCCATCTGCCTTATAATATCTAAGTTCCCTCTCAATCTGAAGCACAAAAAACATCACCCCAAATTTCTCAAGATTGAGGAATGAAAAAACATAAAGAGTGGGAGTCCAAATGCAGTCCAAAGTAGATTTATTGTTATTGTAGTCATTAGCTTGTAGTAATAGAAAAACTTGTAATATTAATACAAAGATAGTGGTTGCCAGAGGTTCTGAGGTGAGGAGCAGGGAAAAATAAGTGGAACACAAAGCATTCTTAGGGCACTGGGGTTGATCTGTATGATACTGCAATGGTGTATACATGTCATTATACATTTGTCAAAACCTATGAAACTGAACAGCACAAAATGTAAACCTTAATGTACTCTATAGTCCTTGGTTAATAGCATTGCTTCAATATTGGTTCATCAATTGTAGCAAATATACCAAATGAATTAATAGGGGAAATGTAGGCATTTTATATGGGAATCCCCTACATTTTTGAGGTTTGATGTAACATTTTTGTAATCTAAAACTTCTATAAGAATAAAGTTTATTATTATGAAAAATGAAACTGAAATGAATACAAAGAAATATAATCTGAAACTGGTAATTGAGATCTTGAAAATATCCAGGTACTGAGATCCATAAATAATTTGAACAGAAATTTATTCCATCAACAATCATAAGACAAAGAGACATTGCCAAGAGTATAATGATGAATGCCTAGAGTTAAGCACCATTGTGACCCCTCCACGCTGAGGCAGAAGGAGCCATTTCAGCATAGAGACATAAGCTCAGAAGAAACCAAAGCAATAGAGGCATCTTGATATATGTATCAACTCAATATCTACCCAAAACTTTTTAATGTTAATAAAAATACATTTAATATTAATTCCATAATTCAATGAGAAAGAATTGTTTGAAAAGTACATTTAGCTAATTAAAAGTCATTAAAATAAAATGTAGAAGAAGTTCTCAGGAGGTTGAGGAACAGGGAAAACACTTGATACAGGAAACCCCTCTACAGCCTCCACCTGCTCCTTCTCTTGGTGCTTGGTACCTGTGCTGTGCTCTGTGTGCTCTGAGTACCCCCTGATGCTCAGCACTCTCTCTGCGTATGCAGGTTTGTGTCTGGGCTCACACACAGACTTCCCCTTATTGTATACCCACCCAGTAATACACATTTTTAACCACAACAGTCACAGCTCAGCTACAGTGAGAACTGGGATGTTCTTGGATGTTTATCTAGAGATGAAGAATTTACTCCAGAGAGGTGGATCATAGTATGCATTTCTGTTATGCTATATTTTGCTCCACTACTGCTGCCCCTCACAGGGCCTAACAGATCTAAAACCATCAGGAACCAAAAACTGTAATGGAGAATCTAGGAGCAGAGCAAGAGAGACACAGGATCTATATGGGTTTCTCAAGGTCTGGGTCTGACTCATATAGCTGAGCCTTGGCCAGGAATCTGGAGACAACATGTAGATAAAAATCAGGAGTGACAACTTTCATACACCTTATCCAGGTAACCCTTATTGGAAATTTCTGATGTCCTTAAAGGGAGAAGTAACAAACAAATAGAAGAATGTACTCAGGAATCTTGGTTTACAAGACAACATGTGTGATTCCTGAAGGATACAGACCAGAGTGTGGAAACAATGCACAGATACTGAAAGCTGATTTTCACATGGGTTGCCAAGGTATAAAGCAGGGAAGGTCTTCAGGGCCTCAGTCTCTGTTTAGAATCTAGGAAAGAAAGCCTGAACCCATTCCCTGGGATGACCCTCCCTTTTATCAGATGCTTAGAGATTCAGGCCAGAGAAACTACCAGTCCACAGAGAGAAAGCTTCAGAGATCATGCAAAAATATAATCTGAACCTATAAGAAGCCTCCACTAATAGAAAAATAGCTGACTTTCCCTTCTCTCTCCTTTCTCAGGAAAACAGGTTATGATGAGCTCATGCCTTGTTTTCCTCCTAACATCCCACTCAGCACAGCCTGTGAGAACATTTTCATGAAAAATGAAGAAGACACATATCTGGGTTCATATTCAAAATCAGCCCTGGAGATTTGCATGAGATTCGGCAGTTCATTGGGCCAATCTCAGCGGATTTACCACCTCCATAATCACTATGTGAATATGCACCACCTGGATGTGAGGGAGCAAATGGACCATGATCCTTCCAGCATGATCTGAGCAGAGTTTTTATTCAAAGATAGAAAATAATTATTCACAACTGAGATGATGATTTCTTTGATCTGTTCCTACTCCCTCTACAAATCCAAACAGGTTCTCCACTCATCTCGAACTTCCTGGACTCTAGTATTAAAAGGAGTTCATGAGGTATCCCAATGCTCCTAGCACCTCTTCCTCTCTCAGGATTCCTTGTGCTCAGGTGTGGCCTGGTTGTGGACCCTGCATCTTTGTGGGCATGGGACATTGAAACTTTAAGGAATGTAATTAATTCAACTGCTTGTGCATCTTAATTTCCATAATGCCATGATAAAAACCACAGAATAATTTAGTTGAAAAATGATAATTAATTTTCCTCATGTATTTGGAGGCTGGAAGACTTCTTTTCTCCTGTGGTCAGAAGCTGGCAATCTTTGGGGCTTTTCCATCACTTGGCTATGTCCTCTCCTTTCTCTTCTTGGTTCCTTCATATTTTTAGCTTCTAGTTCTTTCCTGAGGCTTTCTCTTACTGAATTTCTTCTGCTTATAAAGGACCAATATAATCTACATTAAAGCTCATTCTCATTCTGCTGTACCACAGCTTAACTGAAAATAACAGCTTCCAGAAATCTACTTTATGATGGGTTCACACATACACATGAATGAATATGAAAATCAAGAACAAATCTAAATTTGGAGGACTAACTCAAGGCACCAAAGACAGATCTATGGACCTGAAAACAAGACATGAATTTCTGTTGGGGATAGAATCATGTCCCTGACCAAAGGTGTGTTCAGGTCCCTACCCCTGGGCCTGTGTATGAACATATTTGAAAGAGAACCTCCAAATATGCTCTAAGTTAAGATGTGCCCAAACGGAGTGAAGGTGGGCCGCAGTCCAAAGTGCTTATTTCCTTATAAGCAAAGGAAATTGAACACAGGGAAGAAGTGACAGGGAGCAGCCAGAAGATGGATGTCAAGGGAATTCAGAAGAAAAAGGAGAAGGTGCTGCCATAGGCATAGTCATGTTACAGAAAAGCCAATAAGGCCCAAAGATTGCCTGCCTGCCAGGAGGGGCTGACCTTGGGAGGAAGCAAGCCTTCTTGCCTCTGAAGTGTGAGCCAATAAATTCCTTTTTTATGGTAATTTTCATAGCCAGGAAACTAAAACATATTCCCAAATGCAAACTGCAGTAATTTCATCATGACATCACAAAATCTTAAGCCATCTTAGAGCAAAAAAGGAAACAAACAAAGAATCATTAAAATCATTTATGGATGTGGTTTGTCCTGCAAAAAAATTTCTACCAGTGATACTCAGAAAACACATTTTCTTTTTTCTAAATACAATAGTGTAACAACAGGAAGTAATTCCCATTGTAAAAGAGATAATCTGGTAGGAAAACAGGTGCCATGGGTCCCAAGCAAGACCAAACCCGAGCAAGGTGAACTTCATTATATTTCAATATGAGAGTCATCTGTGGATGGATGCTTTGTACTCCAGGCCTGTTCAAACAGCATTCTCACTCTTGCTATGTGCTGTCACAGTCCCCATGCTCTCACTGAATGCTGGGTTCTAGATGTCACCCTCTCAGCACCCTGGAAGTGCATTCTCACTTTACCTGAAAACTTTTATCAGGCCTCACCCTCTCACAGAATAGCAATGTTTCTACTAGTAAAATTTTTCTAAAACCCTTGGTAGCTTTGTGTGCAGATCAAGGGGATTCAAACCATCAGACAAAATTACCCTCAACAGATTCTTCCTGTATAACTGCATTTCCACCAATCGTGTCTCCCTCTGAGATACTTGACTGGATCCATGTTCATCCACACCCTCTTTAGTAAACATCCATTCAGTTAAACTTCCATATGGAGACTTGCTTTCTGTTTGATGCCTTCCCAGAAATTGAGAGAGTTTCTTGATAGATCATCTTTTGGCCCAGTTCTCAGAGCATGCTATCTGGATATACTGAGCATTTCATGAACCAAGAATTGTTGGCTCCTTTGTGCTTAAGAGTTTAATTCTCAGATTAACCCTTTCCTTTACATATTCCTATAAAGTAAAAGGAGAAACCAAGCTGCATCTTCTACACTTAGCTTGGGAATGCCATCAACTAAATATCCTAGGTCATTGCAAACAAGGTCCACTGACTGGAAATTCTGTGGTTTCTGTGGATTTTCCTCACATGTTGATGTCTTCTCTTTTCTTTTACAGGTTCCCATAGATTTCTTGCTTCTGGCTACATCTCTGACATTTTGCTGGATATTTCTGAATTCCTTATGCTTCAAAACCCTCCAGTTGTCCAGATTAAGGCCCAATGTCATTCCATTGGGCCACACCTTAAGCAAAATAACATCCTCAAAAGATTCTATCTGCAATGAGTTCACACTAACAAGAATGTGGATTAAGACAAAGAACATATATAAATTGTGGTACATGACTCAAGCCAGAACACTGTGTAAACTGCATCAAGCACAAAAGTCATTGCAAAGCATTTTTAAAGTACATGTATTTATAAATGACATTGGTGTGGCTATTCATTAGAACACAGACTATCTGAAACAGAGGTTGTCAAACTTTGAAAACTAAATGAACACTGAGGACATGCTTGCACTTCAAGGTGGAAATGGCTATATCTGACAATAACTTTGAAAACATTTTTGATAGTATCATTATGACATCATGCCCCTTAGTCTACTTTGACATCATATCTCTAAATCCCAAATACAAAACTGCAAGTTTCTGAAACACTCCTATGGTCATCTCTTTACCTGACATTTATCTGTGTTTCACAGTGCTCACACATGGGATAGATGCTTGGTTATTGCTTTGATCTGTCTTTCCCTTGTCTTTGCAAGAACAACCAAGGAGCCCATTTGTTCCTCAGAATGTAGAAGAGTCCCTGGAAAGAATTTCAGGTTGGATAAAGTGACACCTCAAAACAAAACAAGGAATATTTTCCATCTTCTGCCTGCACTTGCTCCTGGAATTAGGATTTTGTAGTCAGTGTGTACTGAGTGTTCAAAGCAGCCCAGTCCACTATAGGCATTCCAAAGGGAGAGACTCCTGCCTAACTTCCCTTCACTGCAGTTGCTGGTGTTTGTCTCACACATTAATCAATGCCTGTGTCTTCATGTTTCAGATTACTCAGTTTCAAATATATTTGGACCTTGGCATTTTCTTCTGTGAGAATGGGATGAGTTTTGTAGGACTGTAGTTATGACTTCCATCACTGACCATCTTGCCCACTTACTCCAGGTTCCCTTCTAGGGTTTGGCAGATCCATAACATGTGATAGATGTTGAGTGGGAATCAAGATGTGCAGGTTATTGTGATGGTATGGGAGGGCTTCCCCATCCCTGGGTTACAACCTATTAGCTGGACATCAGACATTGTTATCCTTAAACACAACACATACTTATGAAAGTCACTGCTTCTGAATGTTGCTAACTAGCTAGTAAGTTAATAAGAATCCAGTAAAATTTCACCTAGTGGGATATTTACATCTGGGGTGATTTACATTTGGCCTTGAGAGAGCAAAAGGGGTAAGCTCTAAGGATAAGCTTCTAGGTTGTGTATCTTTCAGGGAAATATTTCTTCCCTTTGTTCTAGAGGATCAATTTCCCTCCCTCCACTCAGGCACTAACTTTCTGGGCAGCCCAGGCAAGGGGCATCCTGTGAGACTTTCAGGCTGGTGGACAGAAAAGCAATGAGGGAATGATGGGCATTGCTAAGTATCTCTGCAACCACTTGTGGTGGTCCTTTCCTGCAGCTGCTACCTTGCAGTCTCATCATATCATTCCTGTTGCTTAGTTGGTGAGTTCCAGACACTGTCTGAAGATTAATCCAGAGGAAAAAATTTATAAGTTTACATTTAGGTCCAGGAAAAATGTGGAATGCCATTTTATTTTTATTTTCCTTGTCTCTATTACTGAAATTCCCATTTAGCAACATAAATATCTATTAGGTATTCCTTCAACCCATTTTCCTATGGGGCTATGGTGTGTCAGGTGATATGTTTCATGGATCTCTGACAGGTGAGGAAAATCAGGTAAAGTGTTTTCCTGCATAGAACTTTCAGTCTAGACTAGAGGTCAGCAGACCATGGTCCATAAATAAACTGCCTGGACTTATGAATAAACATTTTTTGGCCCACAGACACACTTAGCATCACTGTCTGTGGCTGCTTTCACATTACACAAGCATAGAGTAGGTGCCACAGAGATTAAGTGACCCTTAAAATCTAAACTAATTATTATCTGGCCCTTTAAGAAATTATTTGCTCAACACTTGTCTTGTGGGAGTGTTAAAATCATAGAAACCCATAAAATAAATGATATTTCAATATGGCAATAATTATGAAGGAATTGTATAGAATGATGAAGGATATAACCTAATTTTATGGAAGGTGGTTAACTCTGGAATAACTTCTTAAGAAGTAAAACTTGAAGAAATAATTTGAATTTGCCAGAGTAATTGTGAGAGGAAAAGCATCTCACCATAGAAACTAGTGGTAGGAAGGAAAGCACTTATCTTTGATGGGTAATGGGTGATTGATTAGCCAGGAGAGATCAGTGGGCCATTAGGCATTGGTGAGGCATTCTGCTTCCTCCCCTGCAGAAAATAAAGTAATATTTTACATGAATAAGGACAGTGAAAGACTGTAACTTTAAGGATACTCTGTGGATAATTGGGTTCTCCATGCAGCTTTGGTAGACTCTCTTGTCTCCTGCAGATCCAAGAAGACAAGGCTAAGTACAAACCAGGTTCTGGTTTTAAGGTTTACAGAATGTTCAACCCTTACCTGAATCCTTTACTGGAAAGATCACTAATATCAAAGTTGGAAGCCTGAACATGGAATTGGATGTTGGGTACAGAAAGGAAGAGAAGGAGAACTCTGAACATGTAAATTGCCTGGTCACTTCTGGTTGGTAGAGGCACAATCCTACCATTCTGAGGGAATCAATCTTCTCAGGATCTCAGTCTTCTCTAAGTGCATTTGGGCCTCTCATCATGCAAGTAGATGTAAATCCTACTTAGGATACCCCAAACACACCACATACACAAAGAATTGCACACTCACACACACACATCACTTATTGCTTCCAGAACAATCAGTCCTAGGTGCCAACATGATATCTGTAGTAAACTGTAAGTTCTGAAACAAAGAGAGAGAAGTCCTTAACAGTTATAATGAGCATCAACCTGGGGAGAATGTATGATCAGGTGTTGTGGCATCAAGGAGAGATGTAATAGGACTCAATCAGGCTGAAATTGTTTACACAGTTGCCCAGAAAGAGGTTTTCAAATTCCATGGTCATCTAAAGCAACCTACTGTATTGTTAATAGAACCCTGAGATGAATAAGTTTAAATAGCTGTTCCAAATAGTTCTATTTGGAGAATAAATGGCCAGAAAACTATGTGAGATGAGATTGTCTCTGTGCAGCTATTGTTCATATGAAAAGTGCCTTGATCCTGGGCCCTGGTTTACACTGTATCTGTTCCCATGGCCCTGCCAAGGCAATACTTCCATTCTCTGACATATTTTAGGGATATTTGTAAGTGGGGCTACAGTTCAATGGCCAGCTCTGTGTAACTACTGTGGAACACAGTGATGGAATTCCTAAGCAAAGCCCATGCTTTTTAACCCCTATTAACTCCTCATTAGGGTCTTCATATAAATCCAAACATGAGATGTGGAACAGACAGTGGAGTTGAATAACTTGTCAGAAGAGACAAATCATCTACTATTGTTATTATGTCTGTTTAATGCATTTCCTTTGCCTCTATTTCATAATTTGTTTCAAGTGTCAAGATTTCAAAACATTTTAAGCTTATTGACAAGGGTAAGCATACATAAATACATCCCCTAAATCTGTCTATTGGGATAAAAAATAAATTACTGCCAAATAGCAATACATACAACTGGTGTCAATATCTTAACTTACAAATAACTTTATCCAATGTAAGGAACCAGGGTCTCTTGTATAAATGTCTAGACCTGG
This sequence comes from Cabassous unicinctus, assembly GCA_029593785.1. Lineage (NCBI taxonomy): Eukaryota > Metazoa > Chordata > Mammalia > Cingulata > Chlamyphoridae > Cabassous > Cabassous unicinctus. Next base: position 309 of record JAQZBX010052706.1, on the reverse strand, counting down.
AAATGAGCTTGTAGTGACTTGTAATGCTAAAATGTGAAGAAGTATCTAAAAACAAGAGGATGTGATATTTCAAAAGGAAATACAAGCCAACTTGAAAGAACTCTCAATGGCCAAACCTGGAATGATTTTAATAAAATAAATAATTTTGTATTTTCTATTAACCCAAAGTATAAAATAAATATTCAATAATCAATACTGATACAAATCATTTAATAATTAAAAATCCTTATGGAGCTGGGATAGACAATCTCCCCTACAGAGTAATTCCAAATAATTTATGTAGATATTGAAATGAAGTATCATGAAGCT
>JAQZBX010052705.1:0-19062 GCA_029593785.1 Cabassous unicinctus | reverse complement strand
GATTTTTCAAGTTATAAATACATGCATTTATCTGGTGTATAACTTTGTAATTAAACTTAAAGAGCATCAATGATGAAGACAGCATATGACAAATAATAACAGCAAAATATAGTATTTTAAAATTCAGCTTTGGGAGCTTCTATTCCCAGCTTGTATCAAATCTATCATCCCAACAAAAAAGAAAAAAAGCTGAATACAAAAAAATAAATAAATCAGGTGGCATCCAAGGCAGCCAGAACTTGAGGTGCCAAGATCCAGAAACGAAGTAAAACATAGAGAGATAAGTCCAGCAGTCTCCACCACTTTTGTCCTTGAGCAATTTCCTGATTCATAAGCAGGATTACTGAGAGGTCCATCAGAAAGGGAAGACTGAGAGCTTTTGGCAGTCTAATGGGGTCAAGAGACAAAAATCAGAACCTCCAAGGCAATGTGGACTTCAGAAGGCCAATATCCTGGAGAAATTAGACAGAGTAGCTCATTCTATGCTGCTTCTCCCCTCAAAATAATCTACAGTTCCTAAACTGCATAGACAAGAGGCTGAGAAGCCAAGTAAAAAAAAAAGCAGTGGTTGAGAGACTAAATGCTAAGCAGAGCTGTCGACAGTCTCAAGATTCCAGGGAGACAAAAACTGAATTTCAATCCCACCAAAAGAAGGAGTCTTGGTAAGCACCCTAGACTTTCTACTGAAATCTTCAAAGCCTATGACCTAAAAATAAGGGTAAACTGAAAAAGAGACTGAAACCTCTGTTGCAAATTACCTTAGTCTTTGATGGGATCAAGGTAATGTGCTCCTGGATCATCTGCCTGCCAGAAAATAAACAGATAGATAGATAGACAGATAGACAGACAGACTAACTGACCATGCTGGTGAAGATATCATCATCCAGAGCTCAGTACTTCTACAATTTTTTAGTACAATGTCCAACATGACATTGTCCCAGTGTTCCACTGACTGAATTTATTATCAGGAAATGGTCATTAAAAGAAATACTAATGATAGTCCTTCAGGCAGAAGGATAACTATCTCAGACAGAAACATGAAAACGCGGTAGAGAATGAAGAGCAATGGAAAGAGTAAAGATGTGGCTAAATCTAAATAAATACTGACTGTACAAAACAACAATATTAATGTCCTATGCAGTTGAAAATAATGTAGAATTAAAATAGAGGACAGCAATGGCATAAGAGAGCAGGAGGGGATAAAAAAAAGATAAAGTATTCTAACATCCTTCCAGATTTCATAAAGTGGTAAAAGTACTAATTTATGGTCAAACTGATAAGTCAAGGGAATATGTTATAAACTCCAGAATAATCAATGAACAAAAATTAAGACAAGGTATTGAGGGGACTAGAAAGAAGGGGAGGAAACAGATGAGACAAATAGAAAATAAATAGGAAGACGGTAGACTTGAACCCAAGTTTATCGATGATTATATTAAATGTAAATGAACTAACAGGTCAATAAAAGACAAAGACAAAACTCATATATATGCTGGGTTTGGCATAAGGATGGACAAATATTCCAATGTAATATATAGGAGGAAGTCCAGAAAAAGATGATCTACACGAAAACAGTCACTCTATATATGACAAGCAGTGTATTGGTGAAAGGATAGTTTTTTCCAATGAACAGTGCTGGGTCAACTAATTATCCATGTAGGAACAAAATGAATCTGGTCCCTTAACTCACACCATATACAAAACTCAATTACAGATAGATTATAAATCTAAATGTGAAAGATAAAAACAATAAAACTTCTAGAAGAAAATGTAGGAGAATAGCTTCATAACCTTGAGATATGGTAGAATTTCTTAAATGGAACACAAAAAATATGAAGAATAAAGAAAAAGATTAATTGGATTTCATTAAAATTGACTTCTTAGCTTCATCAAGATTCCATTAAGGGGAAGCGGGAGTGATTCAGTCAATAGAGCCCCCGTTTACCATATGGGAGGCCCCGGGTTCGCTTCCGGGGGCCTCCTTGTGAGGGCAGGCCGACCCGCGCGGCGCGAGGGGCTGATGCAGCGGGACCTCACAGCAAGGGGAAGATAAGCAGACACGGAGAAGACATACAGTGAATGGACACAGCAAGCACAAGCAGCAAGGGGGGGATAAATAAATAAATAAATAAATATTAAAAAAAAAAAAGATTCCATTAAGAGTGAAAAGCATACCAGAGTGAGAAAAGACATTTACAATACATATATCTGACAAAGGACTCATATTATGAAATAGGCATAAGGTTTGAATAGGCACTTGAAAAGAGGCAATCTAAGAAGCCAATAAACATACAAAAAGACATTTAAACTTAAAAACCATTCGGTATATGTAAATTAAAACCACAGAGACTATCATATATACACTGAAATGGCAAAATTTTAAAAACTGATAATATCAGGTATTGATGAAGATGTGGAGTAACTACAACTCTCACACACCATTAGTAGGACTGGACATGCTACAACCACTTTGTAAGTCGCTTCGGCAGTATCTGGTGAAGCAGAGATACACATACCCATTCCGAGGTATACATTCACAGAATTGTACACATATGTGCACTGAAATATACATACATGAAAATTAAAAGTTCAAATACCTGCAAAACCTATGGAACCTGGGGGAGGAAACAAGGGAGCAGTATTCTGGGGTACTGGTAATATTTTATTTCTTGATCTAAGGAGTAGTTAATATGAGTGTTTTCCTTTTGTAGAAATTCATCAGTTTCCACACACAGGATTTAATGATTTATATATTCCTCTGTATTATGCTATATTTAAACTAAAAAGATTACCCAAAAATTCAATCTCAATAAAACATACAACTTTATTAGTAGGTATTCATGGCTAAAAACATTAAGAGTTGTACTGCCAAACTTACCAACTGCTGTGTCACCATCTAACAAATTGTCATCTTCAGAAGTTTGAAAGTCCATAATAACACCTGCTCCATCTAAAAGTTCCTCATCACTACTTGCACTTGTTATACTGTTGTAGCTGTTTCTATAGTAGCCTCTATGGAACAGCTGCTCAGACTCCATTTAGCTGTCTGATTATCTGAGGAAAGGGAAAAAAATGGATTTAACATTTTCCCAACATATAATAAAAATTAGCTAGTTTAACATCACAAAAGGAAACTTAACTGATCTCTGTATTTTAAAAAAATACTAATAGTCAACTCTTATGTTAATTGTGGGAGGAGTGATTTAGTAATTCTATTCTCACTATGCAGCTGTATGAAGAATTTTTTTCATGTAGCGGTATAAAACAACCTCCAAGATCAACTGTTGAGTTAAAAAACATAAAGTACAGAGAAGTGTTTATACTATGCCACCATTTATGTGGCTGGGTTTTTTGTTTGTTTTTTCAAAAAGAGGGAAGAAATACAGTACATAACTGCTTGTGCATGTATAGACTATCTCAGGAAGGATTTCCAAACAAGTGGTAACAATGGTTGTCCACAGGGAAGGGAAAAGGGTGGCTGAAGTTTCTGGGCTAAAAGGAAATTTTTTATTGTATAACCCTTTGTCCCTTTTGAATATTTTACCAGGTGCAAGTAGTACCTATTTCTTAAAATTAATACTGTTATTAAAAAGTTTTTAATAATTTCATTCTTCTTTCACTATTTTAAAATTTAAATCTTCAAGGCCCATGGTCAAACATCATCTATGGAAAATATAATAGGCAAGAATTTTCGTTTTTTCAAAGAAGCATTTGTTTCATTGTTCTTACTGACAATATTCTAAAATTAATATTACTCCTAAATAGCATGTTTTCTTAAATATATGTCTACCTATTTGTTCAATATCAAAATGAGAGTTCAACAACAAGTGTGGTGACATTAGTAAAAAAATTAGTAAAAACATTCGCGGGATTTGAAACATACAAAGTCATAAGACTTTTAAAACAAGACTTATTAGATATGCCATAGTATGTACATACAGAAAATAAAAGAAAAAGAATGGAATTAAGCATACACTAATTTAAACATTCTATCTACTGACAACTTGGACTTTTTTATGACAATCTCTTGCTCTCAGTAAATTTTCATTCTGTATATGGAAAAAAAAAACCTAAGAGACCTATAATAATTAAAAATGACTTATAAAGCTTTTACAGTTCTTTTTAGAAAAACAAAATAATACTAATAGTAACTATCTTCTTAACAGAATTATTATATAAATTCCTAACTTAAAGACCACTTTGGAAAAGGTGACGTTTTGAGAGCTCCTTGAGGATGCCTCTATATTCTCAGTATCTGGCACAGTGATCTGTACTGTACACTGTGGCATTAAATGTTAAATTGTTTATTTGATCAATGAGATCAAAAAGAGAAATCCTCTCCACAATAATATTAATCTGGTTTGAGGGAATAGCCAAAAATTAGCACATAAATTACAAAGAAAAACTTAGTTACTGCTTTGCAATTTTATTGTTTTATACTTATCTCCATAAAAGATATCCTATTATAACATACTGAGATTTCTTAGAATGTATTAATTAAAGCAAGAGTTTTACATTTAACTATATCTGATGTCAAAATAGAAAGGTATGAAAATAACTGTTCATGCTGAGAGTTTTGTGGTATCATAGAAGAAACTTAAATACTGTGACTCTTGAGTAAATAGCCAAAGGACTTTTTTTTTTTAATTAGCATTAATAGTTTGAGAAGCATTTTAATATTGAGGTATCAAAGCACACAAGCCAAGGTTTTGTAAAGAATACAAGCAACCTTGTCTAAAAGAGGGAAACATTAAATACAAAAGAGTTTTTACAGCTAAGAGATTTTAAAATGAGTTGGGAGGTCATTCCAGAGGATACACTTATACATGTCTCAGGCAGATCTCACTAACTACCACTGTGAATAAAGCCTCCAAAAGAGGTGTTCGTGAGGGCTCTAGAGACATCCAGACCCTACAGCAAAGGCACACACCCCCATGAAATCAGCACAGCCTCGGTGGGCCTTACCTCGGAATATATGACAACCTCTTTCCCCAATGTAACAGAGTTAGACTCATTTATAATTTCCCTACATGATTCTTCTACCCCTTTTATTTGAACCTATAATTGGCACTATACCCATTAAATATATGTCCCAGAGACTTAAATCTTTGGTATGTTTATATGCCAGTTGAGCCCTGAATCTCAGCAGAGTTGCAGCCAACACCTACTTTCCAGTTCACCAGACTCACCCAGGACAATGAACGAAATGATGATGACGGGCAACCCCCATGCCAAAAAACAGAGAGTATCTATGACTACAAGCAAAATAGTTCCTCCCATCTGCCCCAAAAGATCTAAGCCCCTTCTCCACCTGAAGCAGAGTAGGCACCACCCAAAATCCTCAAGGTTGGTATGAACAAATATAAGGGGGGAATGCAACTAGGGACTACGTAAACAGTAAACATTATTTTTGTAGTAATGGAAGAACATGTAACACTGATATAAAGACAGTGGTTACCAGAGGTTCTGAAGGGAGGGAGAAGGAATAATAGGTGGAACATAGGGTATTTTTTAGAGCATTAAGTATAAACCACAAATGTAAACTATAGATCTTGGTTAGTAGCAATGCTTCAACATCTATGCATCAATTGTAACAAATGTACCACATTATTCTATGATGTTATTTATAGGAGCAGATGTGGGAGGGAGAAGAAGAGGGTATATGGGAATCCCTTATACTTTCAATGTAACTTTTCTGTAATCTAAAACCTCTTTAAAAATAAAGTTGATTACAAGGAAAAAAACAAGTTAAAAAAAGAATGTTTTAAAAAAATAATACAGGCATTCTGTTCTTCACTTCTTTACATCATGATGATACACGTGAAAACAAACATCAGTGACTGCTAGCTAGAGGCTACATAGCACTGAGAGCTCTCTCTAAAATAATTAAAACATTCAGTGTACTGGGACCTCCTGAACCAGCAAGTTTCAACACATTATCTCCATTTCACCCCTAAAAGTTCCTCAAAAAAACATTAAGTGATAATTAAAAACTTAACTCTTTCAAACTATAAAAAAATTAATTTCACTAATACCTCTCCTGAGACATCTAAACTCCAGTCCTTTCTTTAAAACAAAAGCACCCCACTCTGTTCCAAATAAATTAATTAAACTTAAGTCTGTACTATTTCTATAAATTCAATACCCTAAAAACAGAAACAAGCAAAAAACTATTCCTCTTATTAACCCAAAAACCTATAGAACTGGATTGTTACAGAAAGAAGCCACTAGCCAAATATGGCTATTGAGTCCTTGAAATGTGACTAGTCCAAATTGAGATGTATTAAAAGTAGGAAATATTCACAGGATTTCTAAGACAATATAAAAAAGAATGTCAAGTATTTCATTAACAATTTTTATATTGATTGCATGTTGAAATAATATTTTAGTTACATTGGGTCAAACAAAATATATCATTAAAATGAATTTCACCACTTTTTTTACCTTTCTTAAATGTGGCTACTAGAAAATTTTAAATTACAGAAGTGGCTTGCATTTGCAGCACACATATTTGTATTGAACAGTGCTGCCAAAAAATATTTAAAATTTTATAGCAGCAAAAGGAAATATAACAGAAAAAAAAAATCTGGATATCAGTGTTAAAACTGGTAAGTCCCAGGCATGCCCACATAAGGCTATTTCCATAACACAGCAGCTGAAATTCTGTATATTTGAAAAAAGAAAATCACCCCCACACACACACACAATGTGATCTCCACACTAAAGTCAGAATGGTCTTTTCAAAAAAGCAAGTCTGATCAGTTATCCCTCCTCATCCCGTTTTTTAGAATATTTTAATCATTTCCTACAGCTCTTAGGAGACAAACTCTTTTACATGGCAGACAAAGCCCAAAGTGGCCTGGTTTCCAACCACTTCATCAGCTTCATTCTGTATTATGTACTTGTTTGCTATACTCCAGACTCATTGATCTTCTTTCACTAGCTCAGTCCTACCAGACTCTTTCCTTCTTCCTGACCTAGGGTCTCTGCTGTTTCCTCTGCTTGAAACATACCCTCTTCTCTTCATCTCATTAATTCTCCTACTCATTCCTCAGACTCACATCAAGTAACCCTTTATGTTATTTATCAAACAAACTCTTAAGCAGAGCTTACCATATGCTAGGCAATAGTCTAAGCACTTTATAAATATTAAATCTTTTAATATAATCATGACCTAAAGCTTAGGTACTATTATTATCACCATTTATTAGACGAGAAAACTGAGGTACAAAAAGTTTAAACAACTTGCCCAAAGCTGTGCATTTAGTAAGGAAAGCCTCCCTGACCTACTTACAACCTAGGTTAAATCTTCCTTGGTTAAGTCAAATTTTCTCATTATTAGCTCTTATAAATATTATATCTCTTTTATAGCACAAATCACAGTTGTGACTTTACATTTATTTATGTGATTATTTGATTAATGTCTGTCTTCCCTCCCGGAATGTTTCGTGAGATCTGGTACTGTGACAATTTTGCTCAACACTGCAAATTCAATGGTTAGCACAGTAGCTGTCACATATTAGGTGTTCAATTAAATATTTAATTAAAGTTTTTTATTTTGAGGTAACTGGTTTCACATGTAGTTGTTATAACAAGTAATAGAGAGATTCCACATATTGTTTACCCAGTTTCCACCAGTGGTAACATCTTGTAACACTGTAGTACAATATCACAACCAGGATATTGACATTGATACAGACAAGATTCGGAACATTTCCAAAACTACAGAGATCCCCTGGGTTGCCCTTTTATAGCCTCACCTACTTCCCTCCAGTCCCCACCTTCTTCTTAATTCCTGGCAACTGATAATCTGTTCTTAATCTGTTATACAATTTTGTCATATAAAGAATATTATATAGGTATAAATGGAATCATACAGTTGTAACCTTTACAGACTGGCATTTTTCACGCAGCCTAATTTAATTCTCAGGAGACTGATACAGGTGTATCAATAGTTCTTTCCTTTTTATTGCTGAATAGTATTCCATGATATGGGTATACCAATTTGTTTAATCATTCACCCATTGAAGAACATCTGGCTTTTTTCTAGAATTTAGCTATTATGAATAAAACTGCTATGAATATTCACACACAGGGTTTTATGTGAATGTAAATTTTAATTTCTCTGGATTAAATGCATGGGAGCACAATGGCTAAGCTATATGGCAGTTTCAGGTTTAGTTTTTAAGAAATTGCCAAAGTTTTCCAGAGCAGAGATACAGGAGTCAAGGACATACGTAGCAGTCATCTCCCAGCCCTCACCTACTCCACCTCCATTTCTTTTTGTGCAGATGTTTCAATATGTTTCCATTCCCCAGCCCAGAGGAGGCCTTCAATCTAATGTACCCTGAACCCAAACCAGGAACAAGTAGGCTCAGCTGCTTGACAGGGAGGGAAACTGGCACAAAGGTTGCTTGATACATGCTATTTGCTCAGTGGCAGGGCCCTCTCCCATTGGGGTGTATAAATACTCAACACTCAAACAGCAAGGGTCTCTCATATCCAATGTGAAGCAAGACGGGCAGAGCTGCCATCCACTCACCCTGACCCTAGCAGCTGGGAATCCCTGGTAGACTGGCCACGATGGGAACTCTTCCCCTGCCCTTTTAGACCCTTTGTGCTCTGTAAGTAATAAATAAGGCAGTCATTTGCTGAAAGTTTCTGTTGTGCCTGAGACCATGTCCCCACTCTGAACCACACAGCAACTCATTCCACAAGAAGCTGTACCATTTTACATTCTCACCAGCAGAATAATACAGATTCTCCGTTCCTTGCCAGCTTTTGGTGCTGACGCTTTTATTTTAGCCATTCTGATAGTGTGTAGTGACACCTCATTGTGGTTTTTGTACTTTCCTAATAATGATGTTGAACATCTTTTTATGTGCTTATATGCCATCTGTATATCCTCTTTGGTAAAATATCTCTTCATAATATCTCTTCATCTTTTGCCCATTTTCTAATTAGTTTTTTTTTATTACTATTATTGTTGAGTTTCGAGAGTTCTTTACAATTCTACACTAGTCCTTGGTCAGATATGTGATTTACAAGTATTTTCTCCCACTTCATAGCTTGTCTTTTCATCCACTTAATGGGTCTTTCTCAGTAAAATTTTTAATTTTGATGAAGTCCAGTTTATCAATTTTTCCTTCTATAGACTGTGCTTTTAGTGTCATATCTTAGAACTCTTTGCCCAGTCCTAGATCCCAAAGATTTTCTTCTCTTTTATTCCTAAAGTTATATAGTTTTACATTCTACATTTGAATCCATGACCCATTTTGAGTAATTTCTGTGTAAGGTGTGAGACTTAAGTTAAGAATCTAGATTTTTTGTTTTTTGGTTTATTGTTGTTGTGTTTTGTTTTGGTTTTTTGACTATGGATGTCCAATTGCTCCAGTACCATTTATTGAAAAAGCTATCTTTCCTCCATTCAATTGCTTTTACATCTTTGTCAAAATCAGCTGGGTAATGCGAATATTCTCACCGTCCTGATTTTGTGATAATCAGGGTAAGCTAAACATTCACTATATTAGAAACTATGCATGTGTCCCCAGACCTAGTTTTTCTCCCTAGGTCTGGTTTTTAAAATGCTGGTGATAAAACAAGCCTGATTTATTATATGACCATCCTGTATGGGAAATGACTGTAACTCTAGGTACTTTTGGTCAACCTTAAGAGATATAGCAGGGGGGCAACATGGCTCAAATGGTTGGGCGTCCGTCTCTCATATGGGTTCGAAACCTGGGACCTCCTGGTAAAAAGAAAAAAAAGGAAAATATAGAAGGAGCGCGGGCCGCCAAGCCCCATACGCGTGTGCACTGCCAGATCTCATGAGTGGGGGTGCGCCGTCAGGCCCCGCTGAGCCACGCAGCAAGATGATGACGTAACGGGAGAGTGACACAAGGGAAAGCCAAGATGAGACACACCGAAAAACCAGGAACTAAGGTGGCACAGGTGGTAGGACGCCTCTCTCCCATATCGGAGATTCTGAGGATTGAATCCTGGTGAAGACAGGAGGAGAGGGATGAGAGGAGAGGGCAGGAAAGAGGCAGAGTATTGCCCAGCGAATGGACACAAAAAGGGGGGGGGCAGTAAAAATGGATAAAAGTAATAAATAAATAATAAAATACAAGAAAACACACACACACAAAATCAGTTGGGTCAACCTGAGGAGAGGTTACGGCATGGAGCAGCCACCGCTGCTGCGAGGACTTAGCTCCGGGCTGCAATGTTGGCCTACTGCTGGAAAGAAGGATGGAATCATATTTGTAAACTAAAGAAGACCATGAAACTCCAAGCAATGCAGAGCTGGTGGCTGATGACCCCAACAAGCCATACAAGTAGCATGAATTGATACAAATGGAAACATTAACTGAAATTGCCTGTGCCTTGTGGGAACGGCCAGTGGCCCCTGTGGGGAACAGTTCAAGTCGGCCCTTCCTGCTTCCACTACAGCACGGAGGACGTCAAGGGGTCAGACTGCAGACCAGTTCCGGGCCATGCAGGAATGCGTGCAGAAGTACCTGGACCTCCATCCCCAGGAGGATGAGAAGGAGGAAGAAGAAATGAAGGCAGCAGAAGGTCTAGAGGAAGCAGCTCCTGCCAGGGCCACTGCAACCAAAGAAGAGGAGGGGTCAAGCTAAAGAAGGCCATGAGGCACTGGACTCCAGGCCTTCCATTTTAGATTGATATGGACCTTTTGCAAAATGCCTTTCGGTTGCTCACCAAAACGTGCCTTTCCTTCTGTTGTTCCATGCACTGTAATGTACAAAATAACTTATTTTGATGATCAAGCTCTTGGCCCCTTGACAAATACACTGAAAAAGATGAAGGTTTTATGCACGTGTGCCCCACGTAAACCTAGCAGCAAATTTAGCTGCCACTTTTGAATCTCTTTTCTCAGACTGCTCTGAGTTTTGCTACTTTGAAATAACGTGCTGAATATTCTCAGCAACTACAAATCATCACACAGGAGTGTTTCTTGTGTATGAGCTGATTTTTTCTGACCCATTATATGCCTTTTAGTATATTTCATAACCCTTTGGGAAAGTAAACAAAAAGATCTTCCTTTAAAAAATGTCAAGAGTGGAGAGCGGATGTAGCTCAAGCAGTTGGGCACCCACCTCCCACATGGGAGGCCCCGGTTTTGGTTCCCAGTGCTTTCTAAAAAAGACAAAACAGGGAAGCGGGTGTGGCTCAGTGGATAGAGCCCCCGTTTACCATATGGGAGGCCCGGGTTCGCGTCCCGAGGCCTCCTTGTGAGGGCACGCCGGCCTGAGCGGTGCGGTAGGCTGATGCAGCAACCTCACGGCAGGAAGCGGGTGTGGCGCAATGGATAGAGCACCCCTTTACCATATAAGAGGCCCCGGGTTCGCTTCCCGGCACCTCCTTGTGAGGACAGGCCGGCTCGCGCGGCTCCGTAGGCTGATGCGGCAAGACCTCACAGCAACAGGGAGATAAGCAGACACAGAGAAGACACGCAGCGAATGGACACAGCAGCACAAGCAGCAAGGGGGGGATAAATAAATAAAATAAATAAATCTTTAAAAAAAAATAAAAATAAAAAAGACAAAACAAACAACAAGCAGACATCGAGCAGGAGCAATGAGCAGACAACAAGCAAAGACAATGAGCAAAAAAACGCACAAACCAGCAGGTAGTGGGTATGGCTCAAGCAGTTGAGCATCCGCCTCCCACATGGGAGGTCCTGGGTTCGGTGCCCAAAGCCTCTTAAAGAAAAAAAAACAAGCAGACAATGAGTACAGACAACAAGTAAAAACAATGAGCAAACAGATGAGGGAGCCATCTGGGGTGGGGAGGGGAATGCCAGGGTGGGGTCATTTCTAGTAGAAGAGGCCAGATTATCAGATATTTATTTCTTAAAAACAATTTTGACCTTTTGTATATGAGAACATACTGTGAGATTATTATATACTTCATTCCTGATACATTTGTTTTCTATTTTTACACTTAACTCCAGATTTTCTACATTTGGGTAGTAGAGATTTCAACTCTCTGATTCACAATCTCTAAGTGAAAATAAAGGCTAGTTATCACTATTCCTTGTTATTTCAAAAGCCCTAGTTTGGGGCCTGTGTTAACACTGGCTCTGCCTTAGCCAGCTCAGATGCAATGTTCTTGAGAGGTGGGGACCTACTATTACCAGAGTAACAGCAAAGAGTGAAAATGGTGTGAATAAGTGTTCAATTAAAAGAGGGGGAAAAAAAAAACAAAACAGCTGGGTATATTTGCATGGGGTCTATTTCAGGGTTCCCTGTTCTGTTCCATTGATCTATATGTCTATAATCTACATCAATAACACACAGTCTTGAAATCAGTAAGATTGATTTCTTACTTCATTCTTCTTTCTCAAAATTGTTTTAGATATTCTAGTTCCTTTGCCCCTCCATATAAATTTTAGAATTATCTTGGATCTTGTAAAAAAAAAAAAAAAAAAAAAAAGCTTCAAGGGTCAATTAATATTTATAATATGAACAAATAGTAAGTCTATCTGGATGTTGAATGAATGGTACATGTCTATCTGGATGTGGTCTGAAAATACAAATTCAACTAGAACCTAAAGTGAATTAATATTTGACCCAAACTTTCTTGTCATCCTACCTTCTTATCTTAGTTTACAGGATACCATCCAGTGGCAAAAGCTAGTTTTCAGAGCCATTTATTAACCATTTACTAAGCACCTAATATGTACCAGTCACAAAGGAAGGTGCTGGGTAATGAATAAGATATGGTTGCTGTTCTCACGGTAGTGAGGGTAACAGATATAAATAAATTACAGTACTGTATGATAAGCACCACATGAGAAGTATATATATACAAGGTATTGATAGCACTGAGGAGTAAGCAATGCTGCCTTGGAAAGAGTCTATGAAAACTTATTAGAAGGAATGTTTAAGTCTTGAAGGATCAGAAGGAATTAGCTAGGCTAACTATGAGATGAAAAGTCAATACAGTCATGCACACAAATTAAGTGCAAAAACACAGAGAAGCATAAAATAACAAAACCTGCTTAGGTAGTTACATATGAAATAAAGGTCTGGAGAGAAGCCACATGTTAAGATATGAATTTTAGAAAGCCAACACAAGCAGCAGTGTGGAAGACATGAGCAGGACAAGAGACCAAAGGACTAAAGACAGGGAAAGGAGTTAGGTGAAAACAGATGCTTATGGAGTAGCAGAGAAGATTTTGAGAAATATTTAGGAGGACTTGGTAACTAATAAAATGTAGAGAATGGTAAAAAGGAAGAAATCTAAGCTCTCCACTGAATTCGTGATTTGACCAACTGATAAAAAGCAATTTGAAAGAAACAAATTTCATGTTCTTTCAGATTGTAGGATTCAAGAACAGAGTGTTCTTTCCAATCTTAGGACTACACATCCAGGCTTTAGTTTCTGTTCAAGGCCAGGCTACAGTGAAGCGCATAGTTACCTTCAGTATATCAGTCTATGCCAACCTAGTTCCAACACCGCAAACACCCAGCAACACGTCAACTTAATGGTGGGGGGAGGGGGGCGGAGTGTAGAGCAGAAATAGGAAGACCCTGGTCCTAAAAGAGCAAACAGATCATGGATGGCTAAAGGGCCCATATCCTGAGGAAGGTACCCTAATTTTTCATGGCTCTCAGCAAAGTTTTTATCTCTCCAATAAAGGAAATTGAGTAGGGATGAAGACCATGAGACCATGGCTAAGTACCAATGGTCAACTATCTGACTGGCTTGTAAGCTAAACAGAAAAATAGGTTCATTCTAGGTGAAAGGAGAAATAAAAATTCTCAATGATAGCATGGAACAAAAGTCAAAGATAAAAATGTGACAGAGAGCTTCAACATAATTACTTATTCATTTACTAATGCTTAAAGAGTAGCTACCAATATAACAGAAATTACAGCAAATAAAAACACAATTTTTATTGTATGAATGCCATCATATTTGGACAGGCCTTACAGCTTTCAGCAAAATTCTGCATCAATTACATTACTTGCTGTCGTCAAGAGGGATATTATAATATCTTCCTAGAACTTAGTATACATAATTAGGTGTTATATATCCCTATAATAAAAGGCAGTACGGGGGTGGATGTGGCTCAAATCGTTGGGCGTCCATTTCCCATATGGAGGGACCTGGGTTTGATCCCCAGGACCTCCCGTTAAAATAAAGAAAAATATAGAAGGTGCACGGGCGCGCCATCAGGCCCCGCGAGCGGGTGAGCCCCCTGGCCCCATGAGCGGTTGAGCCCCAGGCCCCATGAGCGGGTGAGCCCCCAGGCCCCACCAAACCACGCAGCAAGATGATGACATAACAGGAGAGAGACACAAGGGAGAGCCAAGACGAGACGCACCGAAAAACCAGGAACTGAGGTGGAGCAGGTGGCAGACTGTCTCTCTCCCACGTCGGAGGTTTCCAGGACCGAATCCCAGTGAAGACAGGAGGAGAAGGATGAGAGGAGAGGACAGGAAACAGACACAGAGAATTGCCCAACGAATGGACACAAAAACACAGCAAAAACAGGGGAAGGGAAGGAGGGGGTTAAAATGGATTAAAAAATATATAAATAAATCTTAAAAAAAAAAAAAAAAGGCAGTACATAATAGATGTCACAGAAGACAGAAGAACTGTTAAAAGAGCTTAGAGAAAAGACCACACCCCACTATTACTGATGATGATAAGTATTCTTTGGAAGAGACACACTTGAGCTGGATCTTTAGAAGAGACACACTTAAGTTGGATCTTAAAAGATAAGTAGGATTTTATGGGATAAGATGAGAGGAAGTTATCTGAGTAATGTGTGATTCAAGCTATGGAGCCTAGGCAGCAATGGAAATAATTGGAGATGAGCAAGTAAGTGCACAGAACACTAATTCAGTAAAGGGTTTCATGGTCAAAAAAGTCTGGGCAATAAAGCATATCCCTGTCTAGAATTATAATGGTTAACAGCATATGAAAGTTTCTTGTGAAAACCCATAGTAAGCAAACTTCATAAATAAACTTAGGAAAACTTTCTCAAATCTATTTTACCAGAGAATGGCTCCTCTATCCCAAGTAATACATATTTGCATCCTGTAGTACGAATATTCCTTAGAATATACTTTGGGAAATGCGGGCCTGGTGCACAAGGCTTATGTTGGGATGAAATGAGAGAGAAAGCTAGAAAAGGAAATCAGAGCATAATCATGAAAGAGCTTGAATGCCAGACTAAAGAAAAGTGGAGAGGGTTTAGCAAAGGAATGATACAAAGTTGTATTCTGAGAAGAGTAAAATGGCGTTTGTGTATGATTGAAGCCAAGGATACCACTTAGAAATTTTTTTAACTGTTCCAATAAGAAATAACAAAGGATTGAAAGCCACAGTGAAAACAGAACGTATTCATTATGTATTCAGGGGTCATAAGAAAGAAGATCATAGACCTGGATTCATGGGGAACTAGAAAAGGTAAGCATCAATAACTCTAAAGATTGTGTTTCTTCTAGTTTCAATGAAAAGATCTGGTTGTATCTTTTCTAGAAACTATCATAAAAGAAGGTACTTAAGAAGGATGCAAAGGGAAAATTCATGTACATGTTGTATAGTGATGGTCCCAGAGCATCTGGATAGAAATCTCTCTCTGTGGCAGTTTGAAATTATTTTATGAATCCCCAAAAGAGAATGTTTATGTTTTTAAAGTAATCTATTCCTGTGGGTGTGATACCATTTGACTGCATTAAATTCGGTTGGGGGGGCCTTTGAGTAATTGAAAAGACCCCTTTAAGGTTTCTGATTGGACTACATCAGTGAGGCATGACTCAGGTTGAGTCCTTGCCCTTTTTTGCTAGGTCTGATAAAAAGGGAGACACAGACACAGGAAAAGGAAGCCAGCATGTTTGATCCTGCCATGAAAGAGAGAGGACCAGATGATAGCTTAAGCACAAAACCCCAAGAGGATGGGCCTATGGAACAGCTCAAGAAGAGATGAGCCCTTCTGTATGCCTGACAGTTTACAGCCTAATCTCAGGAAGAAAGCAGAACAGCCAAGACTGATACAGGAGGCCCAAAAGAGACAAGCCCTATGCTTGGTTTCCCTCAGCTGAGCTCAAACCTCGGCAGCCCTTGGCATTGGCAGCCCTTTGGCAAATGAAAACACCAACAGGCAGTTGGATCCTTTGGATTCCCACTGGAAATATATGCCATATTCTTTTTACCACGTGATTTCATACAGGGGGAGAATCTTGTCTTTTCTCGTTTCTATGCAAGTAATTAAAAAGCAAAAGGAGTGGGGAGTGGGTGTAGCTAAGTGGTTGAGCACCTACTTCCCATATACAAGGTCCCAGGTTCAATCCCTGGTACCTCCCCCACCAAAAAAAAAAAAAAAAAAGCAAAAGGAGGACTGTGGGAAGATGGCAGAGTAGGAAATTCCAGGAATCAGTCCCTCCATCAAAACTGGCAGAAACCGTCTGAAACTATTTTGAAACTCCAAAGTCTACTGGAAAACTGTGCAGCATCCAGGGAAGAATGGGAAAAATAGGCTGGTAAACTGCAGTAAATACCAGTGAATTCCACTGTCCATGCAGCAGCTACGATCCCCCATGGCCCAGCTACATGGTGAAAAGCACTCGGAACTTCAGCTCAGGTTCCTGGCACAGCTTGCAGGTGGCAGGGAAGAACATAAAGACCTAGTCCTCCAAATTCAGGGGTGGGTGGTCTGATTGCTGATCACTGCTTTTGATTAGCTACTTTAGATTGCTGGGGGCCAGCTCTGAGGGTAGCCATTGTTCCCACTGCCCTCGGGCAAAGGTACCAGTGGCCTCTTAAAGACAGTATCTCCTCAAAACAAATCAGTTAAAGGGCTGCATTAACCAGGCAAGTGCAGACTAAAGGGAAAAAAACAGCTTCAAAAGCCATGAAAGAAGCTCCTGGTACCCTGGGTGGCCCTTTTCCCACCCCTCCACAATGCAGGATGGAGCCAGCTCCATTGGTGGGTCCCTGGCCCTATTCCAGAGGGAGCAGAATGGGGTGCCATTCCCCTGTATGTATACTGGGGTGCATATATGTCAGTGCCAATCTATCAGGTAGAAGTCTGAGGGACTGAGCAGGGAAATTTTCTCAGGCTCACTCTTCCAGAGTTTGTCCTGAGGGCGGAGAACCAACTTGCAGACACCTGGGACAGTGTGTGAAACAATTAAGTTGAAGTGGCCTGGGGCAAATGACTAGCTGTATTAAGTCACACAAGACAGCACCCAGAATGCGTGAAAATCTATTTCAAATGGAATGTAGAGGGTGTTCACTCAAACTCCTGTAAACTATAAAAGGCTGGAATTCCGAAGGCCAAGGCCAAGCAAAAGCCAGGTAAAGGCTTTATGGCTCCATCCAGGCCCAGATAAGGCAAAGGACCCTGTACTTCACATTTACCTCAGACTGATCTTGATAGTAGGGCTAAGCTCTGAAGGAGACCACAAGCCAAAGCAGAGACAATTTGCACAGACTGTAAAAGGTGCTTTGTGCTTTGGTTTGTTTTGATTAGCTCCTGGCATTCAAGAAAATCTCTGCCACATCACTAGCTGGATACAAAGTTAAGATACAGAAAGTTTAGGGACTAAATCACAGAGTTAACACCTTAAAATAGTAAAATGTACAGTATGCAACAAAAGATTACAAGACAAACAAAGAAACAGGAAATGATGGCCCATCCAAAGGAAAAACAGAAAAATCCATAAACTATCAATGAAGAGGACCAGATTTTGAACGTACTGGACAAAATCTTTTTAAAAATGATCGACAACACACTCAAAGAGATAAAGGAAACCATGCAGAAAGAGCTAAAGGATGTAAGGAAAACTAAGAATGAAAAATATGCAAATCTCTGACATTCTCAAAAGGAAACAAATGCAAAGACTGGAGTTGAAGAACACAAAAATTGAAAAGTTCCCTAGAGGGTTTCAATAGCAGATTGGAGGTAGCAGAAGAAAGAATCAGTAATCTCGAAACCAAGTAAATTTAAATGATTCAGGCTGAGAAGAAGAAAGAAAAAAGAATAAAAAAAGAGTGAACACTGACAAAATCCAACATCCTTTTTTGATAAAAATACTTCAAAAGATAGGAATAAAAGGAAAATTCCTCAATATGATAAAAGGCCTATATGAAAAACCCACAGCCAACATCATACTCAATGGGGAAAGGTTGAAAGCTTTCCCTCTAAGATCGGGAACAAGACAAGGATGCCCACTGTCACCATTGTTATTCAACACTGTACTAGAAGTTCCAGCTAGGACAATTAGACAAGACAAAAAAATTAAAGGTGTCCAAATAGGAAAAGAGGAAGTAAAACTCTCACTGTTTGCAGATGACATGATCCTGTATTTAGAAAATCCTGAAGTATCCACAACAAAGCTACTTGAACTAATAAATGAGTTCAGCAAAGTGGCAGGATACAAGATCAACACACAAAAATCAGTAAAGTTTTTGTACACTAGTACTGAACAAACTGAGGAGGAAATCAGGAGGAAAATTCCATTTTCAATAGCAACAAAAAGACTCCAATACCTAAGAAAAACAGTAAAATGTTTAACCAAAGAAGTACAGGACCTATATGCAGAAAACTACAAAACAATGCTAAGAGAAATTTAAAAAGACCTAAACAAATGGAAAGAGATTCTGTGTTCATGGATTGGAAGAATAAATATCATGAAGATGTCAATCTTGCCCAAACCGATTTGTAGATTCAATGCAATACCAATGAAAATCCCAACAGCTTACTTTACAGAATTAGAGAAGGCAATTACCAAATTCATCTGGAAGAGTAAGTACAAGTACACCTGAATAGCCAAAGGCATTCTAAAAAAGAAGAGCAATGTGAGAAGAATTTCACTGCCTGACCTTGAAACATATTACAAAGCTACAGTGGTCAAAACAGCATGGTACTGGCATAAAGATAGACACATCAATCAGTGGATTAGACTTGAGAACCCAGAAATAAACCCTCACCTATACAGTCAACTGGTTTTTGACAAATCTACCAAGCCCACGCTAATGGGAAAAAACAGTCTCTTCAACAAATGGTGTTGGGAGAACTGG
>JAQZBX010052704.1:0-19074 GCA_029593785.1 Cabassous unicinctus | reverse complement strand
TTTGTTACAAATGATGAAAGAACATTGTCATAATATTACTGTTATCCATTGTCCATAGCATATATTTGGTGTATTTTCCCACAAACCATCCTATTATTAACACCATATATTAGTATTGTATATTTATTGTAGTTCATAAGAAAATGATCTCATATTTTTACCATTAACCATAGTCCATTATTCACTGTGTTATATGATCCCATGCATTGTAGAATCCATCTAAACTGTAGATTCAGTGGCTCTCCGATTAATCACAGAGATGTGCCATTATTATTCAAGTTCATTACAGAGCTTTTTTAAAATATACTTTTTAATTTTTAATTTTTAATGATATTTAGATTACATAAATGTTACATACAAAATATTGGGGATTCCCATATGCCCTGCTCCAAACCATTCCCACATCTTCCCACATTAACAATAACCTTCATTAGTGTGGTACATTCGTTACAATTAATGAACATATTTTGGAGCATTACCACTAAGCTTGGATTATTGTTTACATTATAGTTTACACTCTCTCCCACAGATATTTGTAAGTTATGACAAGATATATAATGGCTTGTATCTGTCATTGCAGTGTCATTAAGGACAATTCCAAAATCCTCAAAATGCCCCCATATTAACACCTGTTTTTCCCTCTATCTGCCCTTAGAACCTCCAGTGGCCACTGCCTCCACATCAATGATAAAAGTTCTTCCATTTCTAGAATCACAGTAAGTCTATAGTAGAATACCAGTAAGTCTTCTCTAGTCCATCATTCATCCCCCAGTTCTGAGGATTCTGGAATGGTGATGCCCACTCCACCTCTAATTGAGAGGGGGCTTAGATCCCATGGGGCAGATGGGTGGCACTATCTTGATTGCATTTGCAGATTCTCTCTGTTCCTTGGGATGACCACTGTCCATCATCTTCTCTTTGTTAGTTGTTCTGGGTGAGGTCAATGAACTGGAAAGTAGGTGTTGCAACTCTGTTGAGATTCAGGGCCTAGCTGGCATATGGACAGCCCAAAGAATTAAGTCTCTTGGACATACACCTGTCAACTCTAGTATAACATATAGGTTCAAATAGAAGGGGCAGAAGAGTCACGTGTAGGGAAACTACCACCGAATGCAACTCTGTCACACTGAGGAGCATAAATTCCCAAGTAGGGCCCATTGGCAGGGCACCAAACTCCTGAACTGTCTGCCCTGCCTATGTCTCTGGATGTTTCCAGAGCCCTCGGGAGTCCAGCTATTTGAGGTAATATTTACTTTGGCAGTCAGTGAGATCCTGCTTGAGACATGCATAAGCATAACCTCTAGAATGACCTCCCGTCACTTTGAAGTCTCTTAGCCATTTAAACTCATTTGTCTTTACCCTTTCCCCCTTTTGGTCAAGGTCTTTTTCCAGTTGTATTCTAGTTGGTGCTCAGTAGTAATCCCTCGGTGCCAGGGAGTCTCATCCCTGGGAGTCATGTCCCATGCTATTGGGCTTAAAGAAAGGCCACATTTGTAAACTGAGGAGACTCTCAGGAGGTAACTCTTAGGCACCCTATAGTACTAGGCTAAGTTTCAATTTCAAAAGTAAAGTTTCCCAAGTACAGTCATCAATATCAAGGGCCCGACAATGATCCATCCTCCTTCAGTAGTCACTGCCCCTGTATTTGGGATTCTTGCTATCCCATTAGAGAATGTGGCAGAACTCCTCTGGATGGGAATTCAATATTCTTTTGGTTATTGTGTGAGTCCCCACCCACTGTGACAATGCCTCATGAACACTTGAACACATTCATATGCCTTATAGGTATGCTCCAGGTGAACCTCCTCCCATGCATCCCCCATCACTGACACCCCACATCAATGATCCTGCCTTGCCATAGTTGTAACCCTTCTGCAACCTAAAACTTCTTCAAAAATGAAGCTAAAAAATAACCAAATAAAATTAATAAGAAAATGAAATAATAATGATAGTTATAAAAATAACAAATAAAATACAAAAATTTTAAATTTATAAAATTAATAATAAAATATAATAAAAATATAATAAAAATATAAAATTAAATTTTTTTGACATTATATCTTTCATCACTGGAAGATCTGTTATGTTGTATGTACAGTGACATTTTCTTCCATTTATTCCCCCAGTATCTTATTTTTTTTTTTAATTTGTCTTCAAAGAAGCTTTAGATTACAGAAAAGTGACATGGAATATAAGGATTCCCAATAGCATCACTGTAAAGCTGTCATGCCCATTCACTGCACAAGTACACCATTCCACCTTATCATAGATTTTTCCCATATGAGCATTGAATAAAAAGCCAACATCCTCCCACTTTTCCCCTTTCATCTATTAATAAAATTTTATAAGTGCATGGTATATTTATTAAAATTGATGTACAAATACTGAAACATTGCTACTAACCATGGTCGATTTACATTATGGTTTGCATTTTGGAGCATAGACTTTTATAAAGTTTGATGAAAATTGAATATGGCTTGTGTCCATCATTGCAGGATCATGTAGAATACTTCCATTGACCCGAAAAAGCCCCATGCTCCATCTATTTTATTCCTTTCTCTTTCTCCCCTCAGGACCCAAGGCAACCACCAAGCTTCACTCTTTGAAGAACAAGATTCTAAGTTACTTGCAACAACATTCAGGACTTGACATACTGGCCTGTCCTCCCCTATTAGGCACTTCCTATGCTCTCGAGAGTCTCTGCCCCTCTATTTGAGAACATAACAAGACTCTGCAGGATGGGAGTCCAACAACTTCCCATTCATTATGTGGGTCTCCACACACTAATATAACATGCTATGACAAGAACACTCACACACTCCCTTGAAGCCTGTCCCAGATGTGCCATATCCCACATGCCCCCTACATCACATCCAGTACCCTAAATTAGTAACCCTTCCCTGCCATATTTGCCAAAAGAAAATTCCCAATGTTTTAGTTTCAACCATATACCCACAAATCCTGAGTTCAACTGCTCCTCCACCAACCCTCCCCCCAGTTCCGTGGACAGTCTAACCCACCCTCCCCATCATATCCCCCTCCTAAACCAGCGCCATCCAACCCAATAGCATCACTGAACCACTCTCATGCCCATCTACTGCACAATTACACACTTCCACCTTATCATAGATTTTTCCCATATAGGCATTGAATAAAAATGTTCTCCTTTTCTCTTGTAAACCTATCTTCCAGTCTAACTCTGTGTTTGCTCAATTTGCTTGATTCATATCAGTGAGGTCATATAATATTTGCCCTTCAGTGCCTGGCTTACTTCACTCAACATAAGGTCTTCAGGATTCATCCATTATGTCCTATGTGTTAATAATGCATTCCTTCTTTCAGCTGTGTAATATTCCATTGTATGTAAATACAACAATTTATCCATTCATTTGTTGGTGGACATTTGAATTGTTTCCAACTTTTGGCAATAGTGAATAATGCACCTGTGAACATTGGTTTGTATATATCTGTTTGTATCACTGCTTTCAATTCTTTTGGGTATATACCCAGCAGTGGGATTGCTGGATCAGATGGCAGTTCTATAGTTAGCTTCCTGAGGAG
The DNA here is from genome assembly GCA_029593785.1 of Cabassous unicinctus. NCBI lineage: Eukaryota > Metazoa > Chordata > Mammalia > Cingulata > Chlamyphoridae > Cabassous > Cabassous unicinctus. Next base: position 15,513 of record JAQZBX010052704.1, on the reverse strand, counting down.
CCACCAAACTGTCCTCCACAATGGCTGCACCATTCTACATTCCCTCCAGCATTGGATAAGTGTTCTCATTCCTCCACATCCTCTCCAACATTTGTAGTCCTCTCTTTATTTAATAGCCACCAGTCTAATGGGTGTAAGATGATATCTCATTGTGATTTTTTGATTTGCATTTCCCTAATAGCTAGTGACATTGAGCATCTTTTCATGTGCTTTTTAGCCATTTGTATTTCTTCTTTGGAGAAGTATCTATTCAAATCACTTGCCCATTTTTTAAATGGGTTGCTTATCTTTTTATTTTTGAGGTGTAAGATTTCTTTATATGTGTTGGATATTAGGCCACTTTCAGATATATGTTTACCAAATATTTTCTCCCATTGAGTAGGCTGCTTTTTCACTTTCTTGAAAAAGTCCTTTGAGGTGCAAAAGTTTTTAATTTTGAGGAGGTCACAATCATCTACTTTTACTTTTGTTGCTTGTGCTTTGGGTATAAAGATCAAGATCTTGTAGATGTTTCCTTACATTATCTTCCAAGATCTTTATGGTCTTGGCTCTTATATTTACATCTTTGATCTATCTTGAGTTAATTTTTGTTTAAGGTGTGAGATGGTATACCTCTCTCATTCTTTTGTATATGTATATCCAGTTCTCCAAGCACCATTTGTTGAAGAGGTCATTTTCTCACAGTTGAGTGGGCTTTGTGGCCTCTTCAAATATCAGTTGGCTGTATATGTGAGGATCAATATAAGAACTCTTAAATCAGTTCCTTTTGTCAGATTTTCTATCCTTGTGCCAATACCATGCAGTTTTGACCCCTGTAGCTTTGTAGTATGCTTTAAAGTCAGGTAATGTGATTCCTCCATTTTCATTTTTCTTTTTATGTATTTGGCTATTCAGGGCTCCTTGTCCTTCCAAATCAATTTCATAGTTAGCTCTTCAAATTCAGTAAAAAACACTATGGTAATTTTATTGGGATTGTTTTAAGTCTGGAAATCAATTTGGGTAAGACAGGCATCTTAATGATGTTTAGCCTTCCTATCTGTGAACAGGGAATATTCTTCCATTTACTTAGGTCTCCTCTGGTTTCCTTTAACAGTGTTGTGTAGTTTTCTGCATACAAGTCATTTACATTCAGTTATATTTATTCCTAAATATTTAATTCTTTTAGATGCCACTGTAAATGTGATTTTTTTCTTGATTTCCTCCTCAGTTTTCTCGTTATTTGTGTATAGAAATTCTCCTGATTTTTGCACATTGATCTAAAAACATGCAACTTTACTGAACATATTTATAAGCTCTAGAAACTTTGTTATAGATTTCTCTGGGTTTTCAAGGTATAGGATTATGTCATCTGTAAATAGTGAACTTTTCACTTCTTCCTTTCCAATTTGGATGCTATTTATATCTTTTTATTGCCAAAGTGCTCAAGCAAGTACTCCTTTTTTTATAATAGTTTAAAAAAATTATTTAAAAGATACTTAGATTACACAAATGTTCCACAAATATATAGGGATTCCCATATGCCCCACTCCCCACACCTCCCACACCCTCATACATAAACTCCTTCATTAGTGAGGCACACTCTTTGTAATTGATAAATGCATCCTGGGGTTTTGCCACTGAGCATGGACCATAGTTCACATGGTACTCTACACTCTATCCCACACAGTTCTGCATGTTATGTGATGATATAAATGGCCTATATCTGTCATTGTAATGTCATTCAGGAAGATTCCCAAGTCCTGAAAAAGCCCACGTATTACAACTGTTTTTCCTCTCCCTGCCCCCAGAGACTCCAGTGGTCACTGCCTCCACATCAATGTTGTAATTTCTTCTATTGCTAGAATCACAATATGTCTATACTAGAATACCAGTAAGTCCACTCTAGTCCATAGTTCTTTCCCCAATTCTGAGGATTCTGGGATGGTGATGTCCACTCCACTTCTAATTGAGAGGAGGCCTTGATTCCATACAGCCAATGGATGGCACTCTCTTGCTTGCAGTTGTAAGCTCTCTGTTTCCTTGGTGTGGTAATTGTCAATCCTTAGCTCCTTGTTAGTTGTTCTGGGTAAATCTAATGAACTGGAGATTAGTTGTTGCAACTCCTCTGAGGTATTTTGCCTAGCTGGCACATGGACAGCCCAAAGACTCTAGCCTTTTGGACATACACCTACCAACTCCAGCACCAAGTATAGGTTTAAATAGAAGGGACAGATGAGCCATGTGTAGGGAAGCCATAAATGAGTCCAAATCTGTCACTCTCAGGAGCGTGTAATGCAAAGTAGCGACCACTGGCAAGGCATCAAATTCCAGAGATATCTACCTTGACCATAGGACCTGGGTGTCTCCAGAGCCCTCAGGAGCCCCACTATTTGGGGTAGTATCCACTTTGGAAGTCTATGAGATCCTGCTGAGATGTGCATAAGCGTTACCTCGGGGATCACATCCTGACTCACTTTGAAGTCTCTTAGCCATATAAACTCTTTTAACTTTTCCTCCTTTTATTTGTGGTCTTTTTCTAGTTGCATTGCTAGTTGGAGCTTCATAGTAATTCCTCATTGCCAAGGAGAAGACTCATCCCTGGAAGTCATGTCCCACGCTGGGGGGAAGGCTATATATTTATATGCTGTGTTTGACTTAGAGAGAGGTCACATTTGAGCAAAAAGGAGGCTCTCAGGAGGCAACTTTTAGACACCCCACAACACTAGGCTAAGTTGCAATTTCAAGAGCAAAGGCTCATAAGTGTAATCGTCAATATTGGCCCATCAATGGATCGTCCTTCTTTGGCAGTCATTGCCCCTGCATTTGGGGGAATGTTGCTGCTCCTTTAGAGAATGTGGCAGAGTTTCCAGGATGGGAATTCAATATTCTCTGTTATTGTGTGAGTCTCCACCCACTGTGACAATGTCCCATGAATATATGAACACATTTATATACATTATATGTATGCCCAGGTGAGCTTCTTCCCATGTATCCTGCATCACTCACACCCCACACCAACTATCCTCCCCCGCCCAGTTTTAACCCTTCTGTGATCCAAAGCTTCTTCATAAATGAAGCCAATGAAATAGCCAAATACAATTAATAGGAAAATGAAACAATCATGATAGGTTTAAATATAAGAAATAAAATACATAAAAATTAAAAAAACTAAAAATAAATTAAAATGAAAAGATTGGGATTTTAAAAAATAATATAAATATTTAAAAGAATTTTTTTACATTTTGCCTTTCTTCACTGTAAAATCTGGTGTCATGTATATATAGTGGTATATTCTTCCATTTATTCCCTTGTCTTACTTTTTACATTTTTTCTTCAAAGAAGTTTTAGGTCACAGTAATGTCACATACAGAATACCAGGGACTCCCATATACCCAACATTGTCCCCCTTTTCCCACTTCCCATATTAATACTTTTTAATATGTGATGGTAACTTTATTATAACTGATATACAAATAGTGAAACATAGCTACTAATCACGGTCAACAATTTACACCATGGTTTACACTTTAGATGGAACACTTCTATATCTTGATGATATTTTTGGAATATATCAAAATATATTGTCCTATGTCCATTATTGCAAGATCATGCAGAACTTTTCCATTGCCCCAAAAATACCACCCCGCCCCCATTTGATATATTCTATTCCTCCTTCCCTCTCCCCTCAGGGCCCACGGCAATCCACCATCTTCACTCTTTTTAGATGACAAGATTCATAGTTAGTTGCAACAACACTGAGGTCTTGACACACTGGTTTATCCTCCCCTATTAGGAACTGCCCATGCTGTTGAGAGACTGTAGCCTTTCTATTTGTGAACAAATCATCCTCCCCAGGATGGGAGTCCAATTCCTTTCTACTCATTATGTGGGTTTCCATTCACTGATACAACACATTATGACAAAATGATCACTCACACACTCCTGAGAAGCCTGCTCCAGGTGCGTCCTGTCCCAAATGCCCCCGATCCAACACCCTAAACCAGCAACCCTTCCTTTTCTTGTTGCCATAAAAGCATTTCCAACTTTGTACTTTTCAACCACATACCCGCCAATCCCCAGTGTTCACCTGGTCCCATTCCCAACCTTCCCTCCATTCCCTGGACCTTGCAACCCATCTTCCCCATTCCACCCACCTGTCAAACCTTCTCCACCCAACCCAATAATATCACTACCCTCCTGTCATATCCCTTCAATGTGCAGCTACACACTTTCACCTTACCACAGATTACCTCTGGAAGGGCCTTGGCTCACAACATTCTTCTCCCTTTCTATTTCCTGTAAACCTATCTTACTGACAATAGCTCTCTGAGACTGCTCAATTTCCCCAATTCATATCAGTGAGGTCATCCAATGCCTGGCTTGCTTCACTCAACATAAGGTCTTCAAGATTCATCCATGTTATCCTGTGTGTTAGCACTTTATTCCTTCTTAGAGCTGAGTTTCCATTGTATGTATGTACCACATTTTGTTTATCCACTCATCTGTTGAAGGGCATTTGGGTTGATTCCAACTTTTGGCAATAGTGAATAATGCCACTATGAATATTGGTGTGTATATATCTCTTCCTGTCTTTGCTTTCAATTCTTCTGGATATATACCCAGCAGTGGAATTGCTGGATCATATGGCAGTTCTGTAGTTAGATTTTTAAGGAACTGCCAAACCCTCCTCCACAATGGCTGGACCATTCTACATTCCTACCAGCAGTGCAAGAGGGTTCCCATTCCTTCACATCCTCTTCAACACTTATAGTCCTCTGTTATTTTAATAGCTGCCTGTCTAATGGGTGTAAGATGGTATCTCACTGTAGTTTTGATTTGCGTTTCCCTAATAGCTAGTGATGTTGAGCATTTTTTCATGTGCTTTTTAGCTGTTTGTATTTTTTCCTTGGAGAAGTGTCTTTTCAAGTCACTCATCCATTTTTATATGGGTTGTCTGTCTTTTTGTTTTTGAGGTGTAAGATTTCATTATATATGCTGGATATTAGGCTCCTATCAGATATATGGTTACCGAATATTTTCTCCCATTGGGTAGGCTGCCTTTTTTACTTTCTTGATAACCCCCTTTGAGGTGCAAATGTTTTAATTTTGAGGAAATCCTCTTTATCTATTTTTTCTTTCACTGCTTGTGCTTTGGGTGTGAAGTTCATGAAACCATTTCCTATTACAAGGTCCTGTAGATGCTTCCCTACATTATCTTCCAAGGTCTTTATCATCTTGGCTTTTATATTTCAATCTCTGATCCATCTTGATTTGATTTTTGTATAAGGTGTGAAAAGGTTTTCTTCTCTCATTCTTTTGGGTATGGGTAGCACATTATCCAAGAACCATGTTTTGAAGAGGTCATTCTCCCCCAGTTGAGTCGGCTTGGTGGCCTTGATGAATATCAGATGCAATGATCTATATCAGAACTCTCAATTTGGTTCCATTATTTGGTGTGTCTATCCTTGTGTCAATACCATGCTGTTTTGACCACTGTAGCTTTGTAGTATGTTTTAAAGTCAAGTAGTGTGATTCCTCCAATTTCATTTTTCTTTTTCAATATGTCTTTGGTGATTCGGGGCCTTTTACCCTTCCAAATAAATTTTGTAGTTAGTTTTTCCAATTCCTTAAAAAATACAGTGTTGAATTTTATTGGGATTGCATTAAATCTGTAGATTAGTTTGGGTAAGATAGACATCTTGATGATGTCTCATCTTCCTATCCATGAACAGGGAATATTCTTCCATTTATTTAAGTCTTCTTTGATTTCCTTTAACAGTGTTGTGTAGTTTTCTGTATATGAGTCTTTTACATCTTTAGTTAAATTTTGTTCCTAAGTATTTGATTCTTTTAGTTACTATTGTAAATGACATTTCTTTCTTGATTTCCTCCTCCAATTGCTCATTATTGGTGTACAGAAATGCTACTGATTTTTGAGCATTGATCTTATAGCCTGTGATGTTAGTGAACTCCTTTATAAGTTTTAGAAGCTTTGTTGTAGATTTCTCAGGGCTTTCTATGTATAGGATCATGTTATCTGCAAATAATGAAATTTTTACTTCTTTTCCAATTTGTACGCCTTTTATATGTTTTTCTTGCCTCAGTGCTCAAGCAAGTACTTCTAAGATAATGTTAAATAGGCGTGGTGATAGTGAGCATCTTTGTCTTGTTCCCAATCACAGAGAGAAGGCTTTTAGGATTTCATCATTGAAGATGATGTTAGCTTTGGGTTTTTCATATATATCCTTTATCAGGTTCAGAAAGTTTCCTTCTCTTCCTTTTTTGCAGTGTTTTAATCTGGAAAGGGTGCTGTATTTTTTCGAATGCTTTTTCTGCATCTATAGAGATGATCATGTGATTTTTTTCTTTCAATCTCTTTATGTGGTGTATTACATTCATTGATTTTCTTATGTTGTACCAAGCTTGCATACCTGGGATGAAACTCACTTGGCCATGGTGTATAATCCTTTTGATATGTTGTTGAATGCGATTAGCAAGTATTTTGTTGAGGATTTTGGCATCTAGGTTCATTAGATAAATTGGCCTGTAATTTTCCTTTCTTATGGTATCCTTGTTTGGCTTTGGTATTATGGTAATGTTGGCATCACAGAATGAGGTAAACAATGTTCCTTCTACTTCTGTTTTTTTAAAAGAGCTTAAGCAGAATTGGTGTTAGCTCTTTTTGGAATGTTTGGTAGAATTCAGCTATGAAGCCATCTGGTCCTGGGCACTTCTTAGTTGGGAGGTTTTTGATGACTGAGTCTATCTCTTTATTTGTAATTGGACTGTTGAGTTCATCAATTTCTTCTTTCATCAATGTAGGCTACTTGTGAGTTTCTAGAAATTTGTTCATTTCCTTTAAATTATCATTCTTGTTGGCATTTACTTTTTCAAAGTATCCTCTTACGATACTCTTTATTTCAGTGGGGTCAGTAGTGATATCCCCTTCTTCATTCCTTAGTTTGTGTATTGCATCTGCTCTCTCTTTTTCTTTGTTAGGCTGGCTAAGGGTTTGTCAATTTATTGATCTTCTCAAAGAACCAGCTTTTGATTTTATTTTTCTAGTGCTTTTTTATTTTCTATCTCATTTAGTTCTGCTCTAATCTTTGTTATTTCTTTCTTTCTACTTCCTTTGGGGTTAGTTTGTTGTTGTTTTTCCAGTTCCTCCAGGTGTGCAGTTAGGTCTTCAATTTTAGCTCTTTCTTCTTTTTTAATGTATGCATTTATGATTATGAATTTCCCTCTCAGAAAAGCTTTGGCTGCATTCCATATGTTTTGATATGTTGTGTTTTCATTTTCATTCTATTTGAGGTAGTTACTGATTCTTTTGAGATTTCCTCCTTGACCCATTGTTTGTCTAAGAATGTGTTGTTTAGCTTCCACATCTTTGTGCCTAATCCTGTTCTCTGGCCCTTAGTGATTTCCAACTTCATTCCATTGTGGTCAGAGAAATTTCTTTGCATAATCTCAATCTTTCTGAATTCATTGAGAGTTGTTTTATGACCTAGCATGTGGTCTATTTTGGAGTATGATTCATGTGCACTCGAGAAGAATGTATATCTTGTGGTATTTGGGTGTAACATTCTGTATATCTCTATTAGGTCCAGGTTCTCTAACGTAATATTCAGAGTCTTTGTTTCTTTATTGATTCTCTGTCTAGATGTTCTGTCTAATGGTGATAATGGTGTATTAAAGTCCCCCACTATAATTGTAGAGGCATTTATTTCTCCACTTAGATTTTCCAGTTTTTGCCTCATGTATTTTGACGCATCCTGATTAGGTGTAAAAATGTTTATGATTGTTCTCTCTTCTTGAAAGTTTACCCCTTTTACTAATATGTAGGGTCCATCTTTGTCTCTTAAAATAGTTTTGCATTTAAAGTCTATTTTGTCCGATATTAAGATAGCTACTCTTGCTCTTTTATGGCTATTGTTTGTATGCAATAGTGTTTTCTGCTCAGTCACTTTTAGCCTCCTTGAATCCCTGGGTCTAACGTGGGTTTCTTGTAGACAACATATAGATGGGTGATATTTCCTTATCCATTATGCCAATCTGTGTCTCTTAACTGGTGAGTTTAATCCATTAACATTCAGTGTTATTACTGTCAATGAATTTCTTAAAACAGCCATATTTTCTTTGGGTTTATGTTCATATTTTATTTTTATTTCTCTTTATGTCTTTTTAGTTGTTCTTACACTCTCCACCAACTCTCTCTCTTGTTTTTTCCTTTCAACCTATAGAAATTCCTTTAGTATTTCTTGAAGTGCAGTTTTCTTATTGACATATTCTCTTAATTTCTGTTTATATGTGAATATTTTGAACTCTCCATCATTTTGAATGCCAGCTTTGCTGGCTAGAGCTGGAAGTATTTTTCTTTTCTTGACTATGTCATACCACTGTCTTCTTGCATCCGTGGTTTCAGATGAGAAATCAGCACGTAATTTTATTTTATTTTATTTTATTTTTTAAAGATTTATTTATTTATTTATTTATCCCCCCCTTGCTGCTTGTGTTTGCTGTGTCCATTCACTGTGTGTCCTCTCTGTGTCTGCTTATCTTCCCCCTTGCTGTGAGGTCCTGCTGCATCAGCCCACCGTGCTGCGTGGGCTGGCCTGCCCCCACAAGGTGGCCCTAGGAAGTGAACCCGGGGCCTCCCACATGGTAAACAGGGACTCTATTGATTGAGCCACACCCACTTCCTGCTGTGAGGTCTTGCTGCATCAGCCCACCGTGCTGTGCGGGCCGGCCTGCCCTCACAAGGAGGCCCCGGGAAGTGAACCCGGGTCTCCCATATGGTAAACAGGAGCTCTATCCATTGAGCCACACCTGCTTCCCAGCACTTAATTTTATTGTGCTTCCCTTGTATGTGATGGTTCTCTTTTCTCTTGCTGCCTTGAGCATTGGACATTTTGACAAGTATATGTCTTGGAGTTGGCCTGTTGGGATTTATACTTTTGGGGGGATGCTGTGCTTCCTGGATCTGCACATCGATCTCCCTTAATAGGGTTGGGAAGTTTACAGCCATTATTTCCTTCAACACTCCTTCTGTTCCCCTTCCCTTCTCTTCTCCTTCTGGGATGCCTATAATGCATATGTTTGTGCATTTTGTGTTGTTGGTTAAATCCCTAAGTCCCTGCTGGATTTTTTTCTGTCTTTTTATCTATCTATTCTACTATCTGTTTGATTTCAGATGTACTCTTTTCCACATCAATAATTCTGTCTTCTGCTTGTTCAAATCTGCTGTTATTTGAATGCAGCATCTTCTTGATTTCTTGGATTGTGCCATCATCACCATCATATCCATTATCTTTTTATGTATGTTTACAATTTCTTCAGTATGTTTTTCCAGTGAATTCTTTTATTAAAAAAAAGATTTATTTATTTACTTTATCCATTTTAAACCCCCCTTTCTCTATTTGCTGTTTTGTGTTCATTCACTGGGTAATTCTCTGTATCTGTTTCCTGCCATCTCTTCTCATCCTCCTCCTCCAGTCTTCACCAGGATTCGATCCTGGAGACCTCTGATGTAGGATAGAGAGGTGTTCTGCCACCTGCACCACCTCGGTTCCTGGTTTTTCAGAGCTAATGGAACATCTCATCTTGTCTCTCCCCTGCATCTTTCTCCTGTTACAACATCATCTTGCTGCATGGCTCCCGGGGCCTGGTAGCTCATGGGCACACAGAGCCTGGCAGCCCATGCGCCTTCTATATATATATTTTTTATTTTACCGGGCGGTCCCGGGGTTCGAACCCAGGTCCTTCCATATGGCAGACAGACACCCAAACATTTGAGCCACATCCGCTCCCCCAGTGTCTTCTTAATATCCTTAATCTATTTCTTCACTTCATTAAGCTGGTCCATGATATTTGTTTGGACAGCTTTATTTAGTTGTTTGATGTTCTGCATCTCTTCCTGGTTTTTAGTTTGTTCATTGGACTGGCCCATGTCTTCCTGTTTCTCAGTATGGTTTGTAATTTTTTTTTTGCCCTCTGGTTATCATTTTATCTTGGTGGATTTATTCAGTTGATTAGCTTCTCTCTCTAATCTAGAGTTTTATTTAGTTGGTGGTTCTGTGTATGTGTTAAGTTTTCTCTTTGAAACTTTGTTTTTCTTGTTGTATTTCCTTGCTTTTGTCTATGTTACCTTGAAGGATAATGATTAAGCCCAGAGGAATTGAAAGAGGTACAAAAGGAAAAGGGATAATAGAAATATTGATCAAACTTAGAAGAGGGGCCATATTAGACTTAGTAAAATGAATATTTAACACATGTAAGCAGTGTAGAGTACAAGGAGAAAAAAAGTGGAGTACCTACAATGGAATGGGAAGCCAAATAGAGAAAAATATATAGAATGATTTAAAAGGCCAGAATGATGAGGATAGAGGGAATGAGTAAAGAAAGGGCTGAAAGGAAAAAGTTAATTTAAAAAAAAAGAAAAGAAAACAGAATAGAGAAGATAGAAATCAACACCCATGAAGTTGAGGACTGTTGAAAAAAGGTGGAATGTAAAAACCACAACAGAAAGCAGAAGGTGAAAAGATGAAGGAAGGAAAAGGGAAAGCATTGGTAGACAAAGTCACTACACACAGAGAATGGAAAATCAAGGAAGAAGAAGCACAGCAAAGAAACAAGCTAGCAGCACCTAATTTAAAAAAGGGGGGAAGAGGAAAGAGGAAATAAAAGCAAGAAACAAACCAACAGCAACAACAAACAAACAAACAAACACACAAGCATGCAGTCAAAGAAAGCTAAGGAAAAACAGTGTTCCTTCTTGGGCCCTTGTGGAGCCTCTCAGCTTGCGTTCATCAATCAGTTACCCTGCAGCCTTCTTTCTGCAGGTTTTGAGGCAGATTTTAGCGATTAAATTTGAAGTAATAAAGGACCAAAAAGAAGGCTTCTTCTGGACCACCCCCTCCAACAAGGGGACCCTAAATGAGCTTGTGGAAACTTATCAAATACTTCCCACTCCCTGACCCTCCCAGAGGAGCTGAGACTCTGATACTCAGTGTGGAGCTATAAAATTGGCTGGCTCTAATCCCTCCTTAGCCAAGCCTCTGTGTCCCAAGGCTGTTAGGTAAATGGCTTTCTCAGCAGATTCACCTCTCCCCTCAGCCAGGCACCACTTCTAGCTGGCTGGTATGCTCCCAGTAAGCTGCAAGGGGGTCCAGGCAGCCAAACCCTCATAAAAAAACCCTTTCACCCTTTGCCAAGACCCTCCCAATCTCAGAGAGTGCTCCTTCTGACTGGGTTGCTGGGAGGGTGGAGCTTAGCCATCTGCATCCACGATTTCTAGCTGGGGAAGAAAACTCATGATTTTATATTGAGCAATCCACATCACTGTCCAGCTCCTTCCATATTGATGTCCCCAAGGTTCTTGCTCTGCAGGTTCCCAGAACAGACCACCCTGGCAGGATCCTGTCCCCAATCAGCCATCCTCCACAAGAGAAATGTTGAGTGCCCACCTAAACTGATGCCATCTTCTACTCTCCTCTCCTCTATTCTTGTTTCAAGGAACTAAAATGCCTTATTCAAAGTTCTGTAGTGAGTTTATAAATTAAAAAAGCAATTTCCCCTTCAGGAAACAGCCCTACCATTCTACATGGTTAGCCTGTTTATATTTGTATTTATATTATATTAAACACCTACATGAATGCATACACACATACATATTAAGCATTACTTCAAAATTACATAAAATCTTTTAGGTTCGTCCCTGGAGTTTTTATTTTTATGCAAATATGTGGTAATGGTTTAGGTCAAGTTTTATAAAAATTGCATCATCCATGAATGTTTAATGAATAAAGATTTGAATCATTACCATTAAAATGAAAAATAATTAAAATTTTAGACTTAACTACCATGGAATGTTATATTTAATTTTAATGATAAAATTAGTAGTAATAACATTAAAATTACTGAACATAAATATCTTGTTGGGAAGTACAACAAAGAAATATATTTCCAATTTATAATGGCAGAACTGAACTATTTTTCAGGTTAAATATCCCGGCAAGTTAATTCTGTGTTTTTACTTTTATATCTCCTACTTTAGAAACTCCTAACCTTGAAAATGCCACATAATTATTTAAAATTAGTTTTGTCATGTCAATGGTGGTTATGAAGAGATAATTCACTGAAGACTATTTCAGTAAAGTCAGAGTTCTAGGTGTCTCTGCTCTGATATTAGATTGAATTGACTCTAATTTCCTTCTTTGGATGTACTATACACCAGAAAAAAATCTTCATTTCTCTTAGAATAGTTGTTAAAGTTTTAAATCTGAAAAATTTATCATCAATATTTTTCATCCAATGAATGAAGATGAAGGTAGGTCTTAATAGGATAATAATAAACAGCATCCATTGATAATGTCCCATGCACCATCATCCACTGTGGTGTGGACACTATACTTGGTGAGAATTTGCACTGTAAAATACCTACACCCTTAATTTTCAGAAAAGTGGAAAAACTGCACTTTACAATTAGAAATATTTCACAGAAACCCTATGATAAAGTCTATTTTGGGAAAGAATCACTCTTTACTCAAGAAAGGACTACATTGAAGAGCCCTTTATTCCTATGGTTGTAAGTTATTGGTGATCCACTGTCTTGGAGACATATGTCTATTGATGTTGGTAAAAGAATTCTAATGCAGTTACTGAATATATGGGTGTTCACTGGTTACAATTTTCAGCTGAGAATATGCATGGATACAGAAAAAGACTATGAATCCATAGGAGACAATAAGCAGAGGATGGTTCACTCTTGGGAAGCAATGACTTCATTCTCTTTACATATGGGTATATTGAAATTAAAATCATAGATTAAAGATAACACTTTCTGGTGGGCAAAAGCATTCTCATATGATGTGAGAAACAATGATAACTGAGATCGTTTGATAGTCCTTTGTTGGTTTTATTTCTCCAGTTCATTTTATAGCTAGGTAGGTAAACCAGAAACAAAACCAAAAACAAACAAACAACAACAACAACAAAAAAAAAAAACAGAACCTGCAAGCAAACAAAACTTTTGGTCTCCTGTTAACCATGCAATGGAAAACCATGAGAGGAGAGGGGAATACATTAAAGTGGGACAAAAGGCAGTGGAACATAAACACAAAATATTTTGGAATTAGAAATGAATGTTTGTTTAAAGCTCAAATGGATTCTTAAATGTCATATGATAGACAATAATCAGGAAGAATGTGTAAAGCCCCTGGAATTCTAGAAAGCCTATGATTTTATGAGTTTATGCAAATACTAGAATTTATCAGTTTATGCAAAATAGGAAGACAAATATTGTTTATATTTAGAGTTCAATTTAGCTGAATTTCCCTTAAACTCAGGGAACCTTGGAATAATAAGTATTCACTGTTATGTTAAAAGCTACCCTGAAGCACATATCCCACTTTTACCTGAACACTTTTATCTTTCAAACTACCCAAGAATTTAGTTTTTCTGTACTGCTAATTGCCTAAGAAGAAATGTCAGAAATCAGGCTATATTTCTTAGTGATTCTCCCCTGAGGATCTTTAACATCTCTGTCCATCAGCATATAGACCAAAGGTTTTCATATGAGGGTAACCAGGGAATAAAAATGAGACAGTACTGGCTTTTGCTCCATCGAAGAGTTGGCATTTGGTTGTGAATATCAAATAGTAAACAGATGGGGGATAGTGGGAAAATGGCATTAGATTAGGGAGGCAAGGCTCATCTCTCTCACAAAAACAATGGAGAAAGAGCCAAAAACTGCCCATGGGACCTGCTTTGTGGGTCAACAGACCAGATAGTGCTTCACAATTGCCAGTGTGCTGAAGGAAAGAGAGATGAAGAAGCTGAAAGAACAAACATGAGTTACTAAGACCCCTTGGTGGCTGGAAGGGCTCCCCTCCACCACCCCCAAGATATTAAGAGGGGATAAAACTCCTGATTCATTGCAGCTGACTGAGAGGGGAGCAGACATCTTCCATCAGCTGTTAGAAGGGAAAAGGGAAGGTTAGTTGGGGGCTTTTCTTCAGTAAATTCGGCCAGTAAAGCCTGCTTTGAATCATGGCTCTGGCCAGAACAAAACAAAGGAAAACAGAGAGATACCCCTCCTTGGAAAGGTGCACCAATGAGCACTACCTGCTGGCCAGTCTGGAAATAGCATGGGCACAAGCTGCATTGGGGTCTCTTTGTTCTCTAACTTCTGGGAGAAAATCTGCACCCCATTAGTGAGTGCCTGGCATGATTTTGATAACATAAGCTGGACAATTTTAAAGACTTAGGATAAGTTGAACCAAATATCAAAGAAGAATTGTGAAAATATAATAACAATAGGCAAGAGAGAAATTAACCATCAGAGTAAATTCACCAATATACTCAGATGGCTTAGCATCAGCAAAAAAATAAAAGCCATAATAGAAAACAAGAAGATATGGCCCAGCCAAAGGAACAAAACATATATCCTGAAGAGATACAGGATTTATGACAATTAATCAATGATAATCACACAACTCTTCTAAGTCAATTTAAACAATTCAAAGAAAATATGAGTAAAGAGATAAAGAATATTAAGAAGACACTAGGTAAGCATAAAAAAAATTTGGAAGTCTGCAAAGAAAGTAGAAGATGTTATGGGAATGAAAGACATGGATGAAATTTAAAATAAGGTTTGGGGAATGAATGATGGACTAGAGTAGACTTACTGTTATACTACTGTAGACTTATTGTGATTCTAGAAATGGAAAAACTTTTATCATTGATGTGGAGGTAGTGGCCATTGGAACTTCTGATGGGAGGGAGAGGGAAAAAATAAGTGTAACATGGTGGCATTTTGGGGACTTGGGAATTGTCCTGAAACATTGCAATGACAGATACAGGTCATTATATATCTTGTCATAACCTACAAAAATGCAGGTCAGAATGTAAATTACAATGTAAACAATTATCCATGCTTAGTGGCAATGCTCGAAAATGTGTTCATCATTTGTAAAAAATGTACCATGCTAATGAGGAACATTAATTTGGGAAAATGTGGGATAGGTAGGGAGCAGGCATATGGGAATCTCATATATTTTTATATAATATTTATGTGATCAAAGTATCTTTAAAAAATAAAAGTATAGAAAAAATACATTAGAGGCACATAAGAGCAGATGTGAATTGCTCAAAGACAGAATTAATGTTTTCCAAGACAGAACATTTGAACTTGAAAACACAGGAGAATATAAAGAGAAGACAATGGAAAAAATGGCACAGGGTCTCAGGGAATTGAATGACGATGCAAAATGCAAAAACATATGCATTGCCGATGTTCCAGAAGGAGAAGAAAATGGAAAAGGGGCAAAAGGAATATTTGAGGAAATAATGACTGAAAACTTCCCAACCCTTATGAAAGCCAATTTTATCATTCTGCACTGACAAGCATAAGAGCTTCGGCTCCCCTGGGGAGGCCAGGAAGTGGGAAGTGCTTGATTAGTATCTACGAGCCTAGTAAGGGTCACCTTGGTGAAGGAGGTGATCTAGAAGAAGACTTATTTTTGGGTCCCTTATTTT
>JAQZBX010052703.1:0-19061 GCA_029593785.1 Cabassous unicinctus | reverse complement strand
AAAAAAAAAAAAAAAGAGTAGGTGATAGGATGCTGCAAGGAAGACACCTGGGAAATTAAGTTTCTTGCAGAGTCCAGTGAGAATTACAGCTGCTGAACAGGGATTCTGGAAAGCATTGTGCACCTGAGCCCCCAGCATGGCAGGCCTAAAGCAGCAGGCAAGCCAGGTGTGGCCAGAAGGGCATGGTGAGCTGGAGCATGGACTATAGAGCCTGCACCACATGTGTGACACGGTGGGCACAGAGATGTGTGCATTTTCCTTCCTCTTTATTGATGTCATTGATGACCACGAGCATGGCCTCATCTGAAATGAACAGGACTTCTTTTTGGCACTGGAGTGCCAGGGTCACTGTGATGAGTGTAACTTTGACCAGGTGCTGCAGCTGCTGCACACCATCACTCACCATGACCTGCTGCCCTAAGTCACCCTCAAGAGGAGGTGGGCTGTGTGTAGACAAGTGTCTGGAGGAGATGTCAATTCGCTATGTGTCCCCCAGAGCCCTCCGTGATCCAGAACCGAGGCCCCCCAGTCCCCTAACACAGTGCCTCCCCACTATCCTGTGGTGTGCCGCCCCACTTCAGTCCCTCAGGTGTGTAGCAAGTGGCCAGCCAGAGGGAGAGCCACACTTTGCAGTCAGAGAAAACACCGGAAGTCAGTGACACCAGAGCCTAAGGAAAAGCAGGCATGTGACATCAGACTGCAAGTTCAGGCTGAATACTGCCAGCATGAGACTGCTCTGCAGGGCAAGATCTTCTCTAACAAGCAGGACCCACTTGAGTGCCAGTTTGAGCACTCGAATCAGGCCGATGCCATCCTCAAGTCCCAGGACCTGGGCTTCATCATCTGTGACACCCAGTTCTCTGAGCTCACCTACCTCAGTGCATTCTGGTGCAGCTCCATTGATGGCTCATTGCTAGAAGCACTTAAAGGTGTCTTCATTACAGGCTCCCTCAAGCAGGCTGTGGGCCACAAAGCCACCAAGCTGTTGGGGAATGTAGACGAGGAGGACTCTGAGGAACTCCTCAGAAACTCCTGAGGAACTTGATGCTGCAAGCATTGCCCTGACCTTTCCTCCTGCCTCACCTCTCTGGGGACTGCTCCCACCCACCTCTGGAGCTCACATACTGTTCTGGGGTTTGTACTCTACCCTTGCAGTCACACCCCCTGCCTTTTTTTTTTTTCCCAAGGTAAAGACAAAGGAAAGTGGAAGTGATGTCCCCACCCCTCCCTGCACCCATGTGCCTGGGCTTCCGCTTTGTTTCCCTTTTCCAATTACCCCCTACTGTGTGTCTCTACAGCCACCTCACCACTGAGCCAAATGTGTAGGGAGGAGCAAAGTCTAGAGAACATAGTCTTTGTGAGGGATTGAAGTGAGCTCTGCTTTCGGGTGCATTGAGGGGTTATCAATACTTCTGGCTTTATGATGGCTCTCCAATTTTGTCTGAAAAACCAAAGGGCTGGGAGTAAGGGAGCTATGTGGAAGGTCGGTCTCTGAAGTGTATTCTGGAAATTAATCACCACCCTCCCAAATTACAGAAGTTTTTAAAAACAAAGACCCTGTAGCCCTTTGCACTCTCTCCTGGCCTCCAGTGCTGCTCCTCCCTGCCCCCTTCTCTCCATTCCTGTTTTGAAACCTCTGCTGCAGTGGCTCTTTCCTTTTTCCCCCTTATAAAATCCTCTTCAAGAGAGTAATAGGTGAGAGAACTGGGTCAGCCTAGTCACTCCTCCCAACTGTGGTGTGTGTGTACATACATACACAGGATAGATGGAGAAGAGGTGGCTGATGAAAACAACAACAACAAAAAACCCACTCCCCCTGAAAAGGCGAAGGGGGAGTGTGACATTTTCCTCCCAGGTTCAAGTGAAAATAAATAGTATACCCTGCAGCCCTTTTCCCCTTTGCTTTCTTCTGACTTGGGCAAAGGGCATCACAGGTGAAAGTGAAGTAATTCAGTATCAACTCCTTTGTTCTTCTTTTTTTTAATGGATTTTTTTTAACAAGGTATTTTTTTTTATTCCGCCCCCACCGCCTGCCCCAGATAGCTCCTTCGTCTATTTGCTCGTTGCTTTTGCTCTTTTTTGTGTTCATTGTCTGCCCATTGTCTACTTGCTGTTTTTTGCTTGTTGTCTGTCTGTTTTTTCTGAACCTGGGACCTCCCATGTGTGAGGTGGGTGCTCAACTGCTTGAGCCACATCCATTCCTGCTCATTTTTTTTTTGTTTTTGTTCATTGTCTGCTCATTGTTTTTTCTTGTTGTCTGATGTCTTTTTTTTGCTTGATGTCTCCTTGTTGTCTGCTTGTTGTTTGTCTTCTTTAGGAGGCATCGGGAACCAAACCTGGAAACTTCCGTGTGGGAGGCGGGTGCTCAGCTGCTTGAGCCATATCTGCTACCCCTTTCTTCTTTTTTCTTCCCCATTCTCTACCCTCAATCCCTTGGGAGAATGGGACTGGGGCATGCACTGAGTGTTTCACTTTTATTTAGGTAGGGAGACATGTTGAGTGAACCAGAAAGCCTAGAACCGGAGCCTAGTCCAGCTGGTACAATACCACCACCCTTTGCAACTTCCAAAGGAGATGTCCAAACACAGACCTTATGATTATTATATATTTTTCAATGCCCATGCTGTTCAGACATCAGAGTAACTCCAGTTTTCATGAAATAAACAGTGGCTATAAATATATAAATACACACACACACACAAACTCCCAAGTTCCTCAACATATATTTACTCATCCATAGATTTTTCTCTCCGAGAAACTGGTTTTATTACATCTTTGCAAGTTATCATCAGAAAGTTTTTAAGATGAATAATGCCTGTCCATGGGAGCAACAGAAGGGCAATCTGTTGAGCATTCTAGATGTACTAGCCATCAGCTAGAGTCTTAGGCCACTGGAAAATCCTTCTTAAGGTTTTTGTTTTGTTTTGATTTTAACATGGATTAGTTATTCAAAACTCTGTAATTAAGAAACAAAGGAGTGAAATGGAAAATAATGAGAGCATAAATTGAACCTAAATCTTTGAAGATACGTGGGGAATGTTAAACGGTGGCTTTCTAAAAAGAGTTCCATTGTGACTGAATATTAGAGGGGAAGGGTATCCCTTAAAGCAGAGTATGGTCATTGTGGGTGATAACTACTCATTTGTCTGAGTCTGTTCTGCTGTTCCTTTTAACTAGTGGGTTCTGTTTTCATTTTTATTGTCCTGTTTTATATAGGAAAATATTTTAATACTTAAATCTCGTCAAAGTTTTTTGGGGGTAGCTTGGTATAAATACATACCTTTTTGAAAAATCAGACTAGAGTGTGGACAATAGATGTCTCCTGGGGAGAAGGGCAGGAAGGGCAGGGGTGGAGAAAGGTAGGCCAGGAAGGACAGAGTCCCCTGAGAGCATCACTCCGCTGTGAGGACCTGGGCACAGTGTTCTGTTTCATTCCAGATGAAACTGTTCTTTGTCTAAAAAGTAATTTTTTAAAAAGCCAAATACTTTTTTTTTTTTAAGGCAGTACCAGGGATTGAACCCAGAACTTCTTACATGGGAAACAGGTGCTTAAACCACTGAACTGCACCCACTCCCAGCCAAATACTTTTGATACATCAAGACCTTGTCCTCCTTGGATAACTGAGATCCATTCATGTTCAGTAACATTGTTTTATCCATATTTCTGACTCTCAGTAAATGGAACTTACTGCCGTAGGCTTGATGCAGTAGACAGAAGTTGAGGTAAATAAGAGAGTTGAAGAAGCCATTACCCAGGAATCTTCTTCAACAGACCACTAGGAAGGGGATAGATAGGGTATTCTCTTGGGTGGAAGGAAAACCAGTCTCATGTTACTATAGGAAGGCAGCTTTGTCCTGTTTCATTGCACAACATAGGCGGAATCAGAACCCCTTTTTGGAAACCCGGACAGTAAATGCCATTCTTTTCACCTGGAATGTCAAAAAGTTGATTTTGATCCTCTGCTGGATCCAGACAGTGAATGATCTTCCACCTGATCCTTTCCAGAGAGCTGATTTTCACCCTGGGCCAGGGGCTCCACAGAGAAGCTTGCCCTAAAACAGCTTCCTATTAGAGACTCAGGGCTTATCACACAGCACACAGCATTACTGGTGAGCCTCTAGGGCTCTTAGGGGTGACTTGGAAGGAAATGGCTTCCTCTTGTGCTCTCTCTTCTTGCCTCTCCAGCCCCTCACGTCCAGGAGCTAAGTGAAAAGCCCAGCTTGGAGGCAGGTGTGTAGGAAATGCTAGCTAGTATTGGCTCAGTTGTTTTAAGATGTTTATGACTTTCCATAAGAAAGTATGTACACATCTATCACAATGGCTGGAAAAAAAAAATAGTGTTAACACCAAATGCTGGCAAGGATGAAGAGACTCTAGATCATTCACATATTGCTGGTAGGGATGTAAAATGCTACAGCCATTCTGAAAAATAGTTTGACAGTTTCTTACAAACCTAAAAATGCGCTTACCATACGACACAGCAATGGCACTCCTGGGCATCACTTCCCTAGGAGTGCCATAGAAATGAAAACCTATGCTCACACAAAAATCTGTACATGAATGTTTATAGCACCTTTATTCACAGCTGCCAAAAGCTGGAAGTAACCAAGGTGTCCTTCAGTGGGTGAAATGGATAAACAAACCCTGGTACAGCCACAACACATATTATACAGTGACAAAAAGAAATGAGTTTTCAATCCACGAAAAAAACGTAGATGAATCTTAAATGCATATTGCTGAGTGAAAGAAGTCAGTCTAAAAGAAAGAGCATACCGTATGATTCCAATTATATGACATTTTAGGAAAGCAAAATTAGAGAGATGGTGAACAGATCGCTGTTGGTTCAATTGGTGGTTGCCAGGAACTCAGGAGGAAGGGGAGGGTGGGGGTTTGAATAGATGAAGCAAGACTATTTCTTAGGACACTGAAACTATTCTGTATGGTACTGTAATGGTGAATACACAGCACCCGTGGAGAGTAAACGTTAACATATGCAAATTTTAAAAAAATCATTTAGGAGGTTGGGGTATGCCAGGATGGAATGCAGAATGTGACAAAAGAATCTAAATGCATTACAAAGATATGAAACAACCTCACTGAAGGGGTTGGGGAATAGGTACTGATCTAACAATCTTCTGAAATGATCAGGAATTGAATCACTAATTTTAAAACTTCTCACAAAGAAAAGCCCATGGTCAGCTGGCTTCACCATTTATTTATTCAATCATTTACTTATATAAATATGGGCTCATGAATATTTATTTTATATTTGGGGTTATAATCCAATACTACTTTATTTATTTTGTTGCTCAAATTGTTCAAATTGTTGGGAGCTCTTTCAGTTAGTTCCTGTATCACTTTGACAAAGGATGATCATTGTGGGATTTGTGTGTGTGATTTGTTTTGTTTTGTTTTGTTTTGAGCACTTTCTTACCTCCTAGCACAACAAAATGCTCCAGGCTCATCTTATATATTTCCTGCCCCAGCACTAGAATTAGTCGTTTCTCCAAGGAGCCCTGGTTTCTTTTATTGGAGAATGGTATTATAAATCCAGATCTGGGCTCTTGGTGTGCTCACTGCTTCTGGGGTGTCATTTCTTTCAAGTCCTCTAAACTGACAGAGCAAAGAAATATATGTGTGTATACTAACCTGTGTCTATACACATATCTGTAAGTATTTCTGTGTGTAACGACCTGTATCTATATTAAGTTAAACATGGCTCCTTATGGATGTCTCCAACTCGAATCCATTACCTGTGGATCATTCTAGCCTCCTCCTCTTGCTTATCTGTAACCTCCCACTCCAACAGTGAGAAATCTGGCTCCCATGGCCCGCCATTTATTTACTTATTTCTTCAAGTCCAATGTACATGTATAATGGTTTCAGAATTGTTCATCATTCCCTCTTGGGGGAAATTTTTTTTCTCAACTAGAGTATGGTGCTTACTTATCCATGAAGGCACAGTCAAGGACTCATTTGAATTGAAGAGTGATCATGGGAGTTCCACACTCAGAGACGGTCACTTATTTCTCCTCAGATCTCTAGGGAGCCGAAGCTGTTAGGGTGAGGGATGGGCCGCACTCTGATGAAGGCTAATGCTCCTAGCTTCATCCTAGCTGAGGGCTTTTCTGTGCCATTTGAAATGCTCAAAGGCACTCCCAATTCCTACCAAGTCATTCAAAATGTTCAAAATGTGCAGACTGACTTCTTTACAAAGGATAGCAAGAATGGTGCTTAACAGTGGGTTGCTAACATTTAAAACATTTTTCTCTTTTTTTTCCTTGCCATTTTAACCTTTTTTTTTAATTTAGAGAAATTGCAGGTTTACAGAAAAGTCATGCAGAAAGTGAGTTCCCATATACCCCCAAAACATTTCCTTTCTGACTTAATTTTGAAATAATTCCAGATTCACCAAAAAGTTGCAAAAACAGCACAAAAAACTTCCCATATATGGTTCACCCAACCTTCTCAAATGTTAACAACTTGCATTGGTTTCCTAACACTTTTTTAATGTTTCTTTATTTGCTTATTTTACTAGAGAACACATTTGTTGACTTATAAAGCAAAACAAGTATAAAGTGAAAAATCTTGTTCCCCCCTCTGCTAATACCTCCTCACTGCCACCCCTAACAAACACTCACAGGTGACGATTTGTATTTTCCTGTGTGCAAATATCAACAAAGTATTTTCTTACCCACTCCCTACCCCCCCTCCCAAAAGCCAGTATCCTATGCATACTGTTCTGGACCTTACATTTATTATTTAACAATATATCTTAGAAGTATTTCCAAATCAAAACATAGTAATGCTTTTTTCTTTTTAAAGGACTTTAGTATTTACTTTGTTAGCGCCAGTCTGTACCTGAGCCCTGCTGCCGTCCAGCATCCCCTCAGACACTGCTCATGCTCCCTCTCTTTCCTGTCTTACCCCCAATTGTTCAAATCCCAGATTCCCCAAGCAGAGCTCATCCTCTGAGCTGACAAGCTCAGGGTTTATACAGACCCCAGCCAGTACAGCTGGAGCAAAGCCACCAACCCCCTCTGCCATCGGGACCACAGGAACACACTCAGAAGCGAGAGTAACAGGATGATAATTGCCTTAGCATGAGCAGCGCCCCAAAGAGAACACTCTGGGCCAAGGAGAAGAGATGGTCTGGAACAAGGCCTTGTTGCCAGGCAACCCTGGAGGGGATGAAATTAACGCAGTCTGTTTTTCATGTAACTGCATCTCAAATGAAAGCTGAGGCCAGAGTTGATTCCATGCAAAATTAATAATTGCCACATGATTCTTTCTTTTAAATGGCTATTGCCAAAAGACTGAAGACTAAAGAAACCAGTATGTTCTTTTTTTTTTTTTTAAGGGATGGGGTGGGGTGGGGTGGAGGTCAAGTAAACTCAGTTCCTGTGTTTTTCCATTTGAGTCTTAGGTAGGAAGTCAGGCATTTCTATCTTAGACTGCTGCCTAGTGGGAAACCTGCTTTAAACGCAGATCCCAAGTGGACAAGATAATATGCACTATAGGACTGAGAACAGATTTTTTTTTAGAGGTGAGAGAGAGCTTTGGATCACTTGAGACACTTTTAATCTCCTTTTAAGAATATTTTAAATGTACCTTTCCCCATTAGTATGCTCAGAGAGGGTAAATTACAAAAATTTTAAAAACCCTACTGTTTTCACCTAGTCTCCCTAACTCCATACTAAAGAATAAAAAAGGAGTACAGCTTGAGATTCCCAGTAGCTCTTGCTTTTCAAGAGTTTGTCAATATTAAAAAGACAAAATGAGACAGAAAAGAAGATTCTACCCTCACCCTGCTTCTGCTAAATCATTTGTATGGTTAGAGCAGAACAGAGGCCCTTCCCACCAAGAGAACCTGGCTTTTGATTGTTATTTTATGATCGTGCAATTAAACATAAATCAAAACAAAGCATTTTTAGCCAAAGAAACTAATTTTACCAGAGAAGGAAAACTTTCTTGCTTAATGGAAGGTTGGACCCATACTTCATTCTGGGGAAAGACAGCCACCAGGCTAAATGGATTCCTCATTAGTGTTTATGAAATGTGTTTATTGGCATTAAAACATGATATTCCCTTCCTTCCCTCCTGCCACCCTCCCCCCCACACTGGGCCAACCTGCTTCTGTGAGGTAATGAGCCTTTGCTGATAGAGTTGAGAAGGATGTATATATACATAAGAAAACCAGGTAGGAAAAAGTGCACACTTGATGCACATAAATACACTCAGAAATGAAAGTGGGGACATTACTACCAATACTACAGAAATAAAAAGGATTGTAAGAGGATATTATGAACAACTGTACACCAACAAATTAGATAACCTAGATGATATGGACAAATTCCTAGAAACACACAAAATACCTACGTACTACACTGACGCAAGGAGAAATAGAAGATCTCAACAGGCCAATAACAAGTAAAGAGATTGAATCAGTCATTAAAAACCTTCCAAGAAAGAAAAGCCCAAAATCACAGGGCTTCACAGATGACTTTTACCAAACATTCCAAAAAGAATTAACACCAATCCTGCTCAAACTCTTCCAAAAAACTGAATAAGAGGGAACATTCCCTAACTCATTCTATGAGGCCAACATCACCCTAATACCAAAGGCAGTTAAAAATAATAAAGAAAATTACAGACCAATGTCCCTTATGTCCCTTATGAATACAGATGTAAAATTCCTTAACAAAATACTAGCAAATCAAATCCAATAGCACATTAAAAGAATGATAAAGTGGGGTTTATCCCAGATATGCATGGGTGGTTCAGCATGAGAAAATCAATTAGTGTACTATACCACATTAATAGAATGAAGGGGGAAAAATCACATGTTCATCTTAATTGACACAGAAAAGGCATTTGACAAAGTCTAACGACTTTCTTAATAAAAACACCTAGAAAAGTAGGAATAGAAAGAAACTTCCTAAACATAAAAGACATATATGAAAAGCCCACAGCATACTCAATGGTGAAAAACTGAAAGCTTTCCTTCTAAGATCTGGAAAAAGACAAGGATGCCCACTGTCACCACTGTTATTCAACAGTATACTGGAAGTTCTAGCCAGAGCAATTAGGAAAGAAAAAAAAAATTAAAGCTTCCAAATTGGAAAAGAAGAAATAAAACTTTCCCTATTTGCAGATGACATGATTCAAGATTTAGGAAATCCTGAAAAATCCACAAGAAAGGTAACTAGAACTAATAAACGAATTCAGCAAAGTAACAGGGTACAAGAGCAACATATACAAAGGCAGTAATGTTTCTACACTCTAATAATGAACAGTCTAAAGAGGAAATCAAGGAAAAAATTCCATTTACGATAGCAACTAAAAAAAAAATCTAGGAATAAATTTAACTATGGATGTAAAGGACGTATACATGGAAAACTATAAAACATTGCTAAAATAAATCAAAGAGCTATATAAATGGAAATTTTGTGTTCATGAATTGGAAGACTAAATATTGTTAAGATGTCAATTCTACCCAAAGCAATTTACAGATTCAATATAACCCCAATCAAAATTCCAACAGCCTCTTTGC
The DNA here is from genome assembly GCA_029593785.1 of Cabassous unicinctus. Taxonomy (NCBI): domain Eukaryota; kingdom Metazoa; phylum Chordata; class Mammalia; order Cingulata; family Chlamyphoridae; genus Cabassous; species Cabassous unicinctus. The sequence goes on along the minus strand of JAQZBX010052703.1, from coordinate 9,507 downwards.
AGATACAGAAAAGCCAATCATCATATTTATATGGAGGGTTAAGGAGTTCTGACTAGACAAAACCACCTTGAAAAGGAAGAACAAAGTTGAAGAACTCACACTTCCCAATTTTAAAATTAATTATAAAGCTACAGTGAGCAAAACAGCATGATGCTGGCACAAGGACAAACATGTGGACAGATAGAATTGAATTGAAACTTCAGAAATAAACTCACACATCTATGGCCAATTAGTTTTTGACAAGGATGCCAAGTTCACTCAATTGAAAAAAAGTCTCTTTACCAAATGGTGCTGGGAAAACTGGCTATCCATATGCAAAAGAACAAAGGTGGATCCTACCTCATACCATATACAAAAATTAATTTAAAATGTATCAAAGGCATAAATATAAGAACCAAAACTATAAAACTCCTAGAAGAAAACATAGGGAAGCATCTTCAGGACCTTATGGTAAGCAATGGTTTCTTAGACTCTACACCATAAGCATGAGTTACAAAAGAAAAAATAGATAAGTGTACCTCATGAAAATTTAAAACTTTATCATCAAAGGACTTTCTCATGAAACTAAAAGGACAACTTACAGAATGAGAGAAAATATTTGGAATCTACAAATCCAATAAGAGTTCAATATCCAGAATTTATAAAGAACTCCTACAACTCAACAACAAAAAACACAAACAAAACAATTTAAATATGGGCAAAATAATTGAATAGACATTTCTCCAAAAAATATATACAAGTGGCCAAAAGCACATGAAAAGATGCTCAACATCATTAGCCATTAGGGAAATGCAAATCAAAACCACAATGAGATACCATCTCACACCCACTGGAATGGTTACTTTAAAAAAAAAAAAAAAGGAAAATAAGTGTTGGAGAGAATGTGGAGAAACAGGAAAACTCAATTCATTGTTGATGAGACTGCAGCCACTGTGGAAGACAGTTTGGTGGTTCCTCAGAAAGTTAAGTATAGAATTACCATATGACCTGACAATCCCACTTCTAGGTATATACCCAAAAGAATTGAAATCAGGGACTTGAACAGATATTTGCACACCAATGTTCATAGGGGCATTATTCGCAATTGCCAAAAGGTGAAAGCAACCCAAGTGTCCATCAACAGATGAATGGTTGAACAAAATGTGGTATAGACATACAGTGGAATATTATTTGGCTGTAAAAAGGAATGAATTTTTGATACACAAGACAACATGGATGAGCTTTGATGAGATCATGTTAAGTGAACTAAGTCAGACATAAAAGGGCAAATATTGTATGATCTTACTGATATGAAATAATTAGAATAAGCAACCTCATAGATTCAGAAACTCGAATACAGGTTACCAGCAGCTGGGGTGGGGGTATAGAATGGAATTTAATACTTATTTTGTACAGAATTTCTGCTTGGTGTGATGATAAAGTTTTGACAATGGATGGTGGTGATAGTAACACAACATTGAGAATGTAATTAACACCACTGAATTATATATTCAAATGTAGTTAAAAGGCTAGGTTTTAGGTTGTATATATGTTACTAGAATTAAGAAAATAGGACAGTACAACACAAACAGTAAATCCTAATGTAAACTATGGACTATAGTTAATAGCACAATTATAGTAATATGCTTTCATCAATTGTAACAAAGGTACCACACTAATGCAAAGTGTTAATAATAAGGAAAACTGTGTGTGATGGCAGGGGGAATGGTGGGGTATATGGGAACGCTGTATTTTCCACATGATTTTTCTGTAAAACTGTAACTGCTCAAAAACAAAAAGAACCCTATCCCTTCCCCACCCCCAAAAAAAGAACTAAAAAAAAGGTGCACACTTGAGTTTTGGAACCTCTATCAGTCAAGGTCTGAGCAGGAAACAGATGGCACATTCAAACTGGGTAATTTGAGGCAAGTTCAATGAAGGGATTATTTACAAGGGTTGGTGGGGAAACCACAAAAGATTGGTGTTTCCTTGGTCTGGTAACATTGGGGTTGAGGGTCGTTACCATGCCTAGGCCTGAAGTAGCCCGAGAAACGGGAGGCAGAGGGGTTATATGGAAAGGGTCACTTACAAGAATGTCGCCTTCAATGGGGGTATAAATATCTCAATATCATTCTCCTCCCCTCTGGTGTTCTACCAGGGTCCCCCATTTTGGCTGACTCCTCTGGAAGACAGAAGACAAGGAAGTCTTGTAATGTGGTACCTATAGGTCAGCCCCCAGGGCTCAGAGTAGCCAAGAGAGGTCACATACAGAGATCATATCCAATTCTAAACCTTTATTAGTCTTTTGGGTTCCCAATCCATTTGGTCATTTATTCAATCATTCATTCATCCGGCTCTTGCTCATCACCAACACTGAGCTCTGACATACATCTGTAAACAAGGTGCCCCTCATGGAGCTTCCAATCCCTGGCTGTGTTAGACCTGGACAAGCTTCAACCAACCAGACTACATCCAGACTACATCCAGAGGATTTATGATCATAAATCCTCCAACTTGTACCACAGTGATCTATAGACTTATTCCTCTTCCTTCTTGGTCAGGAATAGAGACTGTCTCATTACCATAAGTAATGGCAGTAATGATGGCATATATATGTTAGTGTGTGTGTTGAGGAATGAGTGTTGAAAGGCACATGTACAGAGGAATCCAGAAAAAAAGAAACAGCCAGGCCTCAGGAAGAGTGAGGAGGTAAAGCCAGGTCCCAGGAGCTTCTTTCCAGGGCTTGGTCTTTAATATTACCCAACTCCTACTCATGGGACTGGCCCTCTGCCTCTTCCATGTACATCCAGCTTCCAGCTCACATTCCCAAAGGTTTAGCCCAGCCCATATCTCCACATCAGCCTCACCCAAGGTCGCTGCCTAGGCTATAGGGGGTGGTTCTTGGGTGAGGCCCCTGGTCCTGGTCCAATCAGGTGGCCATTCCTGGGCATAGAACAGCTTCATGTTATCTCTCTGAGCAGGGGGCTATAGATGGGGCAGTTTCCCTTAGAAAGGAGACACTGGTTGTGGCAGAGCCTATGCAAAACATGCCTAGGACTCCCTCCTACTAGATGATAAGGTCCTTGAGGTCAGGGACCCAGGTCTCACACTGGTTTTCCAGTAGCACTTGGATTGTTTCTTGTAAGTCAGCTGTTCAGGCAATGTTTGCTGAATTAAACTGGGCAAAATAACCCCTAAGTTACAACTAGATACCTCAAACACATCCATTCTTAGGTATCTTTTAAAGCACAAAGACATTTGGCATTTGTTGAGAAGGACTTTCTGATCCACAGACAGAGAAGTCAACCTGTGTTTGGACTGATGAGGAGACAACTCTGGTAAAGCGTGCATCCTGTCAGAGACAATGGCTCCTTTTTCCTGAAACACCTCCCAACTGTGTGTGGCCAAGCCAGGGCTAGGCTCAATTCCCTGCACTATGAAATCTCCTGCAATAGCAGGAGAGTGAGTGAGGCACCACCTTCATGCTATGATAACCAGTTACTTCATTTTAGTGCTACGAGCTTATTGACATTGCTCAGAGAGACTGATATGGCTGATTCTTCCCAGAGCAAAGCTGTCCTTTCTGATAGTGAGGATAGAGCTTCAATGTTACATGCCATTGAGATGTTTTCCTGGGTGGATTTCGGGGATGGAATTCCTTTGACTCAAAATTGGGGGCTACGGACCACAGTAAAAGCTGCTAGCAGAAAAGCCTTTGGGCTTTTCTACCCTACTGGCTTAGAGCCTCTGAGGCAGAAAAAAAAAAAAAAAGCTGTTTTCCTAGCAGGGACAGCCAACACTTTCTACATGGCACAATTTTCCAAACCAAGTTCTCAAGTCCTCGGACACTTGGTCACCCAGAGACTTAGCTGGACAGCAATATGAAGTCTCTCCATGAACACCAGAAGCTGACTTCTTGGGCAGAGGAAGGTTTCGATTAACTTCATCTGAGAAATTTCTAAGGCCTTTCCAGCTATTTTGGAATGTTCTAAGCTGCAGAAGCTAAAGCTTCCCCTTTCTGAGACCCAAAAGTGACTTTTGGAAGCAAAATGAACAACATTTGGCTCCCGACGCCACAGTGCATCCACTAGGCCTGAATCTTGCCTCTAAATATGTGAGAAACTTTCTCTGGAGTCTCCTTAGGGCCTGAATGGCCTGTCTGACCCTAGGCTTGGTCACCCCGAGCACACTGCCCGCTTTGCTGTGCACCCTCTGCCATGGTCTGGGACTTTGAGGGACAGCTAGCTGATGGAGTGGCAGCCAGGCAGAGCTGACTAGCATGAGAAGGGATATGAGGCCTGATTTGCTCCACAGCTTGGAGCTGAGGGTGCCTGCTGGGACTAATGGATCTGAAAAAAAGTCAAGGCAAAGGGTATGGGATGTTTTTCCCATCTGAAGGGACATGCTGAATCTTTTCAAGAAAGACATCTCATTCTTTCATTCAGATAAGATTGGTTGACTACCTTCTGTCTACTAAGCACCATGCTGGGTATTGGGGATAGAGCAGTGAATCAAATAGTCACACGTTTTAAAGGCAAGAACTATGTTTCATCCTTTGTCTTGATCATAAGAGGCACTCAGCTAATATTTCACTAAAATTGTTCCCCCAGAGTCATGTGGCTTCACCCCATTCTCCAGTGTCTATTTTCTATCGACTTCCCTCCTTTGGCTGGTCTTCCACGTCAAGAAAATGCAACAACTTCCTTCTATCAGTTGCCACCTGGTGCGTAAGTTCACCTATAAACAAAAACCAACAACCTACAAACCAAACCAAAAGAGAACAAGAGGGGGAGGGAAAAGAGAATTGGTTTCCCTTTCCGTCCTGCTTGGTTTTCATCTGGCACAATTTGATTTCTAGGTGGCTGGCAGTCCTTACCTGCCCACGTAACTCTCCCTCAACTGCCCTCTCTCTCATTTTTTAAAAATATATTTTTAATAGTTTGATTTAAAAAATAATAAATGTAATTTGAAAAAGAGAGCACACTGCCCCCTACTCCAATGCATTTTTAAAATGATTTGCAGGGTGAATTTCTGAACCGGGGCTGGGCTCTCCTCTCTCAGGGGTTCCCCGAGAAGACAGATGAGGCTGCACCTGGGGAGTAAAGCCTCATTCTCTGTCCGGCCCTCAGCGCCATTGTGGCACCGCTGCCCAATGAAAGTGCTTCAGCTGTGTGTGTGATTGTGCTTTCATCCAGATGATGACAACCGCGACAGATGCTCATTTTCAACAGATTTCACTCATATGGAAGTGTGGAGCGACAAAAAAGGAACGGGGAGAGGGGCCTCAGTAATGAGAGCTCAGGTTTATAATGCAAATAGCACTGAACTGGAGGCTGAACCCTACCTTTGAGTCCAAGCTTTGCTAGTCATTAGCTATGTTTCTTTAAGCAAGTCTCTCAACCTCTCTAAGTGTTTATCATTTGCTAAGCAATTTGGTTAGATTTGATTACATCTCAGGTTGTATAAATTGCTTGGACCTATAGAGTTTAAGGGTAAAATATGTATTTGGTTAACCTACTTTCTGCCCCCCCTCCAACACAGTTCTTATTCTTTTCACCTCGAAGATCTACCAGATTTCACAGTTCCTCATTACTGAGTCCTACTTAGGCACTTCCATTTGTAAGTAGTGAAAAGGTCTCTTTTCCAGACTCTTCACGCCAGTGAGCAAACTTGTCTCATGGTCTTTCTCCAGGCTCTTTCTGTTGTCTTCCCAGCCTTTTATCCCAAATGAGGCCCCAGAACAGCAGGTCTGCCTCTGTGATCTTTGGTTTTAACTGACATGTTCAATTAATTAGCAAGTCTTCATTAGGCACCTACAATGGACAAAGCACAGCTCAGTACTATTAAAAAGATAAAATAAGACCACTGAGCCAACGTATCCCTTTGCTGTCTTTTGGTCTTCTGAGCTCTCATGCAGTCCACAATGGTGAACAGCCGCTGTGGTGAAAGGCTCTCTTTGGGAATCTGTGACTCTACACTTAGGCCTTCTCTTCTCAGGCTTGTTTTCATTTCCTGGGCCATTTCAACAATTCCCATGGCTTTAGTTACTATTTACATGCCAATCATTCCCAAACACATCTGGGTTCTAGACTTGTATATCCAGTTGCCTCATGGACTTCACTTTGACATCACACAGGCACCTCAAACTCCCCATAGTCACAACTGAGTTCATCTCCTTTCCTCTAACCTTCTCCACCTCCCTCCCAGTATTTCAAATCTAGTAAATGTCACTGTTACTATCACCCAGTCATTCAATCCAGAAACCTGGGACTCCTTCTCTCTCCTCCAGTTTCTCTGCCCCACCCTGCCCCTAAATCTAAACAATTGCTTCATAAATATCTCACGAATCCCTCTGCTTCTATCCCCACTGCCTCTCTATTAGTCCTAACCTCTATCACCTCCCAACTCTACTACTCTCCCTTCTTCCTAACTGGCCTCCCCATCCAAACTTGCTTCTCCCCAGTTCATTTACCTTGGCATGGGCTTTTTTTTGAGTTGAAATGAGTTTATGTGAACATCAGCCTTTTGAGGTTCCTGTCAGTAGAACAAAAAGATGTATCTGTGCACACGGGAAGAATTTCCAAAATCTATTCCAACTGTTCGGGCTTAGAGAATGCCTATTCAATGGAAACCTTCTGGTTTACTTGTTTGCTCCACCTTTATCATGGCATGATTGGATAATCCATGTGTCCAGCACCTGGTGCAGGGGATTTTTAATTTAAAAAGAAAATCTTGGCAAGCCAGAGACCAGGAAAAATATATTTATAATTCATGAAGGACTTACCCAGAATATATAAAGAATGCCTACAAATCAATAAGAAAAAGACAGACAACCCAGTTTTAAAATGGACAAAAGGGGGAGAGAACGTAGCTCAAGCAGTTGAGCGCCTGCTTCCTATGTACCAGGTTCCAGGTTCGATCCCCGGTACCTCTTAAAAACCAATAACAAACAAACGAAAAAACCAACTCGGGGGAGCTGGTGTAGCTCAGTGGTTGAGCACTGGCTTCCCACATATGAGGTCCCATGTTCAATCCCTGGACCCGGTACCTCAAAAAAAAAAAAAAAAAAAAAAAAAAAAAAAAAAAAAAGGACAAAAGACTTGAACAGGCACATGACAAAAGAAGGTATCCAAATGGCCAATAAGCATATGAAAGAGTGGTCAGCATCATTAATTATCAGGGAAATATACTTTGTAACCACAATGAGGTACTACCACATCCCAGATAAAACAGCTAAAATAAAAAAGACAATACCAAGTTTTGGTGAGGATGTAGAGCGACTTAAATTCTCAGACAGATGGATGTGTAGATTGGTACAACAATGTTGGAAAACTGTTTGGCAAAAACTAAGCAAATTTATGGCCTATGACCCAGCAATTCAACACCTGGGCATATACTCAACAGAAATGGGTGCTTCCGGCCACCAAAAGGCATGGTCTGGGTTCCTGATTTTGTCACTCTCCTGACATACAGGTGGCTGGATATGATTTGACTCCCCATCAGTCACACACTGTGCTCACCTCCCTCCATGCCAACCTGTCCTAGACCTGAGCCTTGGCCACCAGTCCAGACATCCCCAGTGCCCTGTCCTACATACTGACATCAGTTGGGGTCATCTTTTTCCATCAGAGAGATTCTAATACAGGTCCACAATCCTTATTCAGGAATCAGGATTTTCCGTATTTTAGTAAGAGAAGTTTCTTGTATCAAAGACATATGATCAAACACATTAATATATCTGTAGTGAAACATGAGGCAAATGAAGTGAATAAATAAAAACTATAAGTACCCTCCCATAAGTTCCAGTCAGATTTTGCTACCAAGTTAGTTTTAGTATCCCTTTATGAAAAAACTTTCTTTTCCAGAGTTTTATAGCCTTCAGAATTGCAGAAAAGAGATTGTGGGCTTGTATGAGGAGGGGTGGCCTTTGTCAGGCCCAAGAGGAAAAAAAGACAAAGAAAGCACAACTCTTCTGCATTTCCTTTTTCTTAGAACAATGAGTAGCCCCTGACCTTACATCCACAACACTGAAGGGACCCTTCAAAAACTTGTCTCTACTGCTAGAATAAGGAGTGACTGGAAACTTTTAAACTTTTAACCAGTTCCTCTCTCTTTTTTTAAAATTTTTTAAGAAAAGGCTACCACATCTGGCTCACCACTGCAATCCTAGCAGTCTATCATATCAGATTCAAGTTCCTCACTCCACCTAGGAAATTTTCACTTAGTTGAAATGCTTGGAGTTTCTGTAATACAGTCTCTGTAATTCCTGAACATACATATAAACACGAATGTATATGACTTTAATTCTTTATGTACTTAATATGTAATAATGAACAAAGTTAATTCCTTGGCTCCTTTCAATGATGACTATTTTGATACTCTAGCATAATACTTCCTGTGAGTTGGCCCTATAGCCAGATTAGTAGTAGAATTAGGGAATGTTCAAAGGGGCTGGCAGGGGAAGCATGGAGGGGCTGGAAAAAAATACTATTTTAGTGTTTTCAGTGAGAAAACAAAACCAGCCAAACATCTCTACTCCACCCCCCCGCCCCACCTTCTTCCTGTTTTGTAAAGCCCCTTTCTTTGTCCAAATCTAAATTTTGGATTATACCCTTGTTGACTATTTCTGTTTAAGTCCTAGATAAAAGTTTGTCTGACATGTCTTATCCATAATTTCCCTAACTGCTCGTTTTGGTTTTCCTATTGTGTAGACTGTGCTGGGAAGCTTGGCAGGAAGCACACTTGGAAATGTGGAACTGAACAGCTTAATGTGTGTAATTTGGTAAGCTCAGCAGATGCCAGGGCCTAGCAGGCTCCCAGCTTGTTTGAAACTAATCCTGTGGATCTTCATTCTTGTGGGCATCAGGCCCCTTAAGTCTGAGAGCTTGGGTGCCACCCAAAATCAGTCCTCACAACCTTCTCCCATCCGTCCCCCTCTTGGAGGACTCTCCTGTGTTGGACCCTGAAGAAGTGGAGGGAAAAGGAGAAGGAGATTGGTTCCAGAGCTGGTCCTGGTAAAGGCTGCTATATAATGTTATCTCTGGACATGAGTGTGGACTCCAGGTTGGTTTCTAGGAGACCTGAGGGACTGTCCATGCAACATCCTTCCCCCTCGTAGAGAATGACGTATTGTGCTACCCTGATGTACCTCCAAGACTGAAGCACTCATTCCCCATCTACTAGGAATGTTGATCGCAGCAACTCTCAACTGAGTCCTTCTCTGAGACTTGTCCTCTGCTCACAGAGCCACCTTGCCAATGTTGTGCCATCTTCACAAGGGGCCCAACATCTAATGACTGGGCAATTTAGAGATTAAAAGGCCGAGCCCTGGGCCGGGTGCTCCGGAAGTGGAGGGAGGGGGTGAAAATGGCGCCCAGCTCGAAATCGGAGCGGAACAGCGGGGCCGGGAGCGGCGGCGGCGGCCCCGGGGGCGCCGGGGGGAAGCGGGCAGCAGGTAGGCGGCGGGAACACGTCCTCAAGCAGCTAGAGCGGGTTAAGATCAGCGGGCAGCTCTCCCCCCGCCTCTTC
>JAQZBX010052702.1:0-12760 GCA_029593785.1 Cabassous unicinctus | reverse complement strand
GTATACTGGATTTGCTGTTGTTCTTCTTTTTCGCTCTTGCCTCTTGCTTTGGATTTCTTAGGAAACGAAAAGGTTTGGATTAGAAGAGAGGTATGTAGAAACTAGGAAAAAAAACTTAACTTCATTGTTTTATCTGTTGGTTTTCCCATGACCAATCAGAAACGGGAGGCAGAGGGCAGTCTCTTTGTTTCACTGCATCTTCCAGGCAGACAAGGCAGAGACAAGCACACTGCTGGAAACAAGTATGTAGGACCATCTACTCTATCTGTCAGAAAGCAAGACTACACTGGCCCACAGTATGGCTCTCTGTGAGCAAGGACCTAACTGCAGACAACACTTGCAAAAAACTGTACTGACTTATTTTTAGGCAACTGCACATGGTATGTAGAGCTTTAGCCATAGATGTAGAATGAGTGACCAGAGTTCACCATTCTTGCATCAAAAAATAAGGTACAGTTTTGTAACTGTTCTTAAGATTCTCATAACCTAGTATGACTGAAAAATATAGACAAGAAGCTGTCAGAGGTCATTATAAGGGGCAGTTGCTACTTCATGCTGTCCAAAACACACACACACACACAAATCCTCTAAGTGAACAGAAGTGACCTTAATCCAGGCAGCTGAGATTTTCCCAGGACAGTAGTATGAATAATAATAGGAAGGGGAGGATCTGAATGTTAAACAGAGGGAGGGCAATTTTTCCGGTGAAGAAAATAAAAGTCCACACTGGTTGAATCATACTCTATTTGTATTCCAATTTCCTATTCTAAGAATATAATCAAGAGCCAATTTCAGAAACAAAACTCTGATAGCAAGGCAGCATCATAAATATCTTCACTTACCTTCTAGATGGTCATGAGTTACCAATCCTAGAGACACCATGAAGGCAAGTTTCTGTGCCAGAGAAACAAAACAAGAATATACTTCAACCTGGGTTAACACAAAGCTAATCAAGCACGTAGTCCTAGTTAGACTCCTAGGAATCAGGTTGCTTAAGGAGGCAGGGAATGGTCAAAGAGCAGATATCTACCACTCTTAGCAGTGATGGAACCACTCTAGAAGCTTTCTGGTCTAACAGGAACCAAAAAAGAACCACTGAGGCCTACATATTCTACTTTCCCAATGACAGAAATTAGCATTTTGAATGATGAAAGTTTTAAGAAAAAATCCTCTTTAGAGGAAAAAAAGATTTTATACTCTGAAAACATGCAGGGGTTAGAAAGAGCATTCCAACAACAAAGCTCTTATATTCCATGGACAAATACTTCACTTGTAATGACTAGGACAGGGTTTCTTCGATTTTTACTGCCATTGATTAAACAATGCCAACTCAAAGCTAACTGATTTTTGAGAATGGTGTCAGGGGGTTCTGCTTGATATTATGATTTTTCAAACACGGACCTAGACATTATGGAGTGATTTCTCTTTGAAGACCACTCTTAGGACTCCATCAGAAGCTAGGCTGATTAGAATACCATATCCCAAAGCTGGAAGGTTAGATTATTCAAGTTGGAGAGAGTAGCAGATTGATTCCTATTTTGTTCTTTGGTTGTATGTAGTCTGGAAAGTATGTCTTCATTTTCTGCTATACCACTGAATGTGGTTTTTAAATATGCCAAATAATACATCATCAATTTCTTTCTATGGTGAATAACGAACACCATCAATTTAGGAGATGTACTCCCATAGAGTTATTTATACCACAGTTTGGTCTTTAAAAATCATGACAACTTATCCTCAACATTAAATATCATGATATTTTGCCCTGAAGTGATGAGTTCAGGCTATTCAAGATACTGGGTGTTTTTTATCTCTTATTTCAAAAACTTAGATGGGCTCCTATCTCTTGACAGCTAGAATACTTCAGTAAGGAAAAGAAGTCATGGACTTGCTGCTGATTTTCTACACTGCACACTGAGATGGCACAAATTTCATGGTTGCCAACTGATTACATTCCTAGATTTCACTATTACTTCAAAATTTAAGATTAGAAGGCTGACAACTGTTTTCTGTTAATAAAGCAGTATGTAGATTGACATTCAGATGCATCCTCTTTTAATTAAGTAACAGCAGCCTTCTTGGACACTCACCTACAACTTGTCTTTGCCAATCTAAATCAAACTCACAAAATAATTATTAAACGGAAAAAAACCTCTTCTCCCATGGAGTGGATTTTCAGTGATAAATAGAAAAGTACTTTCCTGCCTATGTGTATCATATGTACGCCAGGAGCTCATTTATTCTCTTTATAGTAGTGGTTCTCTCCAAATATAAGGTGAAATATCTGCTAGTTCATATGATAGTGTTTGCTTGGCCACATTATATGTCAATGATATGAGATATACTTCAGTTTCTTTTTCGCTTTTTTTTTTTTTAATTTATTTTTCAGTTTCTTTTGATGAGGAAATTTTGCTAATAGCTTACTCTATTTTTCTTCCTCCAAGCATAATACTTGCCATTCATTTTGTGTATGGTGTTACAAGTGTCTTAACAATTTGTGTGACTAGTACTTGTTTTTGGTTCAAATTTTAGTCTCTTCTTTACAGATAAATTTAAACATTAATTCATTTCATATCAGAAATAATTATATTTTGTACTTGTTTTAGAAAAACCTGGACTGGCTCAATAAATCACTGCTTTATTTATTTATTAAAAGATTTATTTATTTATTTATTTGTCCCCCCCTTGCTGCTTGTGTTTGCTGTGTCCATTTGCTGTGTGTTTTTTCTGTGTCTGCTTATCTCCCCCTTGCTGTGAGGTCTTGCTGCATCAGCCCACCGCGCCGCGCGGGCCAGCCTGCCCTCACAAGGAGGCCCCAGGAAGCGAACCCAGGGCCTCCCATATGGTAAACGGGAGCTCTATCCATTGAGCCACACCCGCTTCCCAATCACTGTTTTTAAAAAAATGACATGAAGCTTTGATGGTTTCATGCCACTATTTAACATGGTTTCATTACACAGAATACACTAGAGGTAGAAGGAAATGGATTACTGGTCTAATAAAATCCAACTATCAGATATTCACCATCATATTACTTATCCACATTTTTCTTTTATAGCTGCTTGTGCAAAAGCATCACACTAAAAAATTCTCTTGTCTAAAGACAGATTCACATTCTATATTTGTACCAGAGCCTTGTTTGCTATTTATATTTACAATGCTATCCTAAGTTGTTTTTACAGATGTTACTATTTTCATCCCTACTTTTATGCTTCAATGAACTACTTCTGAGCTACTGATTCATTGGGGATTTGGGGAACTAATGCAATGCATTGGTAATAATAAAAATGCACATTTAACAACTGTAATTGATAACATAAATAGACATTAGTTGAGATAATTGGACACCTTATAAATATTGGCTGAGACAAACAGAACATAACAATCATTAAGAATGCAATGGGTGCAAACTCGATCACTAGCTCTGCATGAAGTTGCAGAAGCAAGGGGAACCAGGTTTGCTAAAGTAACTGTGGTGACAGAAATGTATTAGCCTCAGGAACTAATGGGGTGGCCCACTCTATCCCAATACAGTGTAAAAAAAAAAAAAAGAATGCAATGGGATAGCTGTGAAAATGATCATTCATCTTACGTTTCAAATCTGTAACATGTATGAACAATGTTGTTACACAGATTTTCCTCTGAAACAACCAAAATGCTATATACCAGTTCATGGACCCTCAGCTCATGGACCCTATATACTCTAAGAAATCTGCCCTAGGCCAATCTGACATGAAAATATCATTATTGAAGAATGAGAATGCAAAAGAATAGGCTTTGTAGGGGCTAAGGAAAAACAAGCAACTCAGAGAGCAAGTGAATCTCCTGGTGTGTGAGAATAAATCGTACATCATAAAATGAGCCATGCCTTTGGAGGAATGGGCCTACCTGAGGGTTCTCTTCCCGTTTTGGTTTGGGTGCAGCAGGTGGGGTGATAGTACGGCTCTCCGTTTGTTTCTCATCTGTTTCTGTGTGGGATTTAATTGTCTAGAAGAGGAAAAATCAAATGAAAATTCAGAATTCACCTTTTTATTAAAAGAATGAAAATGAACAGCAGTTTGTAGCCAATTAGAAAGAAAAGGAGAACATACTCAAACTGAGAACATATTAAACAAGGAATTATTATGGATTCCATTTGCTGGGGGTTGAGGGGGGTGGGGGGAGTAAAGTGTGAAACCCCAGTTATTAAATGGCATAAATAGAGTAAATATAAATCTATAAATAAAATAGCCTGAATTATTTTAAAAAGTTAAAAATCCATATTTTAATTCCTAGGTATAAAAATAAAGTATAGGTTGCTCTAATTTCAACGTATTTTAGAATGTGGGGGCAGTTTCCCGGAAGCAAGCCCCTATTGCTATATATGGGTCAAGTTCCAGTTCACAGTGGGTTGAAGATCTGAATGATGTTGAAAAAAATCTTACACACATGCTCTTCTCTTTCACAACAATTCTAGTTATAATCTAAGAGATGTTGCAGAACTACCCTTACTTGGGATATTTAAACCCGACTGTATCACCCACTGAAGGAGAGACACAATTGCCAAGGAAGGGCCATCTTGCAGAGGCTGACATCCTGATTTTCCCCAGCCCTCATTCCAGAACCATCTATTCATAGAGAAGAAACACCAGTATCAATCAAAAATGATTACCTAACAAACTAGATTAGGCTTGCATTCTTATTCTTACCATGACCCAGTGACTAATTCATTTTATGAACACCCCTATTAATACTGAAATGACATTAGAAAAGTTGAGTATAGGGAGGCGGATGTGGCTCAAGCAATTGGGCACCCGCCTACCACATGGGAGGTCCCAGGTGCAGTTCCCAGTGCTTCCTAAAGAAGATGAACAAGACAGCAAGCTGGCACAGTGAGCTGATGCAACAAGATGACGCAACGGAGAGATACAACAAAGAAACACAATGAAAGACACAACAAGCAGGGAGTGGAAGTGGCCCAAGTGATTGGGCACCTTCCTCCCACATCGGATGTCCCGGGTTCAGTTCCTGGTGCCTCCTAAAAAGAGATGAGCACACAACAAAGAAACACAGAGAGCAGACAGCAAGTGCAAACAACGAGGGACAGGAGGCAGAAATAAATAAATAAATCTTAAAAAAAAAAAAAAAAGAAAGAAAGATTAGTATGAAACTACAAACATAAACCCAATTTACATTTTCAAAATTAAAAAAAAAAATTCATGGATTTTAATGGTCTTTCCATGTAGCAACAAGTATTTATATAAATGGGAATGAAACTGTCTGATTATTGATGGGAAGGAGCCAAATCAAAGACTTCAGTCCTATAAGTAGGACATCAAAAATTCTCAGATCATTATGCTATAATATATTTTATTAGATCCGAAAAATGAACAGAATCACAAAGATCTTTAGCTCTCTTTCCTTACCACTTACGTATCTTCCTCCTGTTTTTTACATTATTAGATTAGGAAAGGGTAAGCATCTGTAAGCATCTGCCTTATAAAGGCTATGGCACCTACTGCTAGGGCTTCTTCATTTGGCATAAATGCTGCCTTGTATTTTTTTTTTTAGTAGGCATCATGTCATATTTCCCCCTTTATACTGTTAGCTTCTTGAGAGACAGGGTTAATACATTTTTGATTCCCTATATGCTTAGTACGGTGCCTTACACAGAGCAAGACATTCAGCAGAGAGCTGACTGATCTTCTGGTTGAGGAATATGACTGGGAGAATCAAGGAAGTTCCTTCTTTCTCTCTTTTTCTCTCTCACTCTCACTCACCAACCAAAAATGGACACATCTCCTCCATAAAACAAATCACCAAACACATCCATAAGGGAGTACAATGGGAAAGCAGTTCACAGTGACATTTTTAAAGTCATGGGTGTGCCAGAAAATTTATTTTCATGGTTATTTGAATGTGAAAGGAGAGAAGTGTGAGGGGTGAGGAGGAAGAAGAAAGAGTCAACAACAAGGTGTTTGCTGCTTCATTCCAAGACTGTGTGAAGCTCCTTGGAGTCTTACTTCCATCTCTGCGGCTGAATTAGGCACTGAGTGGCAATGCCTCTACAAAGGGGCAAACCAATTCTTCCCACTAAGGAATTACCAAGGGTTCAAATTTCTCTTATGCAAGGAAAGTACAATTACCTCAGTGTTAGATAAAGAATATCAAAGAATATCCCAAAACAAAATAGAACAAAACATCAAAACATTAGGGTGGAGGTCTCTCTCTCTTGCTTGGGGGAAAGCCATCTACCATGTTGTGAGCAGCACTATGGAGAGGCCCACGTGGTGAGAAACAGAACCTCTTGCCAACAGCTAGTGAGGAGCTGAGGCCTGCCAAAACCACATGCCTGAGCTTGGAAGTAGATTAGCCCCAGTTGAGCCTTGGAATGACTGCAGCACTGGCAAACCAGTTTGCAAACTCATGAGAGACCTTAAGCTAGAACCATCCAGCTAAGCTGCAACATGATTCCTGACCCTCAGAAACTGTGTGAGATAATAAATGCTTGTTGTTTTAAGCCACTTAAAGTAACCAAAAAACAACAACAAAAATAAAAACATTAGGATGGAAGAATGTCATGGAAATGGTAGAGTAGGGAGCCCCAAGACCTTCAACAGAAGGAACCATTATGCCGGCAAACAGTGGCAGAAATCAGCTTTTTTGGAACTCTGGAATCTAATAAAAAGTAACCAGGGGGGTGCAGAGTGAAAAAAGAGGCTACTAGATCTCAGTAGAAAGCACCACGTTGTTTTTGCCTACCTGCCTACCAACTACCCTATTTCCCCAGTTCAACAGCAGCCCACATTCCTAGTGTAGTTTGCAGATGCAAGAAGGTACAATATGAACCTTGTTCTCAAAAACTTTTGGTTGTGTATTTGACGTCTGGCAGTTTCCTGAGGGACTGGTACAGAGGCAGACGGTTATTTTGTACCCATTGGGCTAGAGCAACTTTAAAAGCTGAAGAAAACATTTAAAGTCATATACTACCAATAGTCACCTGGGGCAAGGGACAGTGGACAGCAGATAGACCCAAAAGCCTGGGAAGGAAGAGTGTAAGGAGAAAGATTCTTGGAAGAATAATGGCTTTAAAGAGCTACTATGTACACTGGATTATCCAGAGTGCATTACACATATGCAAGGCCAGACACACTCCCAGAAAAGATCTGAGAGGACCTAGGCTTGCATCTCTGGCCAATCTTTGGGCTCTATGCAAACAGGAGGTAAAGGCCAAGGCTGAATTGCAGGCAGCTTTACTTAGCACTGAAAGAATGCCTTAGCTCGGTGTCAACCTGCAGAAACCAGGAAAGTTTTGTTTGTTTGTTTTTTAATTTATCTTCTTGGCTCTGGTGTTTAAGGAAATCTGTCCTGTCAACTGGATGACTAATGAGATAATGGAATAAGACTATAGTGACCATTCATGACAAGGAATATAATCTTTGCAAAAACAGTTTGGAAAAGTCACTAAACACAACAGCAGCCATCCAATTCCTGTGGAGAGGGGGAGAATTTGATTTCTGGAATTACCACACTATTATATTCAAAACGGCCAGTTTTCAACAAAAATATTACAAGGCATACCAAAAAAAAAACAAAAAAAAACAAAAACAAAAACAAAGAGTATGGCCCATTCACAGGGAAAAAAAACCTGACAGAAACCATTCCCAAGTAAGCCCAGACACTGGACTTACTAGGCAAAGATTTTAAATCAACTGTCTTAAATATGTTCAAAAAGCTAGAGGACACCATGGAAAAAGAACTAAAAGAAACCAGGAGAACACTGTCTCACCAAAAAAAGACTATACATAAAGATTGAAATTATAAAAAGGAACTAAATAGAAATTCTGGAGCTGAAAAACAACACTGAAATGAAAAATTCACTAAAGGGGTATAATAGTATATCTGAGCAGGCAGAAGGAAGAAATCAGTGAACTTAAAGGCAGGTCAATTGAAATTATCCAGTCTGAGGAGCAGAAAGAAAAAAGAATTAAGAAAAATGAACAGAGCCTAAAGGATCTGCAGTACACCATAAAGCATATAAACATATGCATTACAGAAATCCCAGAAGGAAGAGACAAAGGGGCAGAAAGACTATTTGAAAAAATAATGGCTGAAAACTTCCCAAATTTGATGAAATACATTTACACATTCAAGAAGCTCAATAAACTTCAAGCAGGATAAACTCAGGGAGCTATACTGAGATATTATAAACAAGCTGTCAAAAGACAAAGAGAGCATCATGAAAACAGCAAAAAAAGAAGTGACTCATCATGTACAATGGATCCTTAAGAAGATTAGCAGCTGATTTCTCATTAAAAACCATGGAGGCCAGAAGGCAGTAAGATGGGATATTCAAAGTGATGAAAGAAAAAAAAAAAAAAACAAACCAATCAGAAACTCTACATCCAGCCAAACTATCTTTCAAAAACAGAAGAAATGGGAAACGGATGTGGCTTAACCAGCTGGGTACCTGCCTACCACATGGGAGGTCCTGGGTTTGGGTCCCAGTGCCTCCTGAAGAAGACGAGCAGACGCCGCACCTGCCACAACGACCCAGACGCCGCACCTGCCGCAACGAAATAGATGCTGCACCGTCGCATTGAGCAGATGCCTAAACCAGCAGATGCCACAAGCCAGCAGATGCCGCAGTCCATGGGGAGCGGATGTGGCTCAGGCCGTTAGGCACTCGCCTCCCATATGGGAGGTCCTGGGTTTGGTTCCTGGTGCCTCCTAGAAAAGGTGAGCAAACAATAAGCAGACAGACGAGAGAACATCAGGGGGGTGGTGGGGATAAATAAAATAAATAAATCTTAAAAAACAAAACAGGAGAAATGAAGACATTCCCAGATTAAAAAAAAAAAAACCTGAGGGAGTTCCTCTATTGTAGACCTGCCCTCTAATAAATGTTAAAGCAAGGTCTTTTGGCTAAAATCAAAGGACACTAGACAGTACTTTGAAGCCATACTCTGGTAAAGGTAACAACATCAACATAGGTAAATATAAAAGCAGGTAGTGTATTTTTGGTTTGTCTGTTTTGTTTCATGTGTGATATAAAAGACAAATGCATAAAACAGTATAAATCTGTGTCAATGGCTACACAAATAGATATAATTTATTACAATAACAACTTAAGCAGGGTAGGGGGAATAGAGCTGTATAGGAGCAGAATTTTTAACACTACTGAAATTAAGTTTAAATAAATTCAAACTAGATCATCATAAATTTAGGATGCTAATTGTAATCCACATCATAACCACAAAGAAAATAACAAATATACAGAAAAGGAAATGAGAAAGGAATGAAAATGGTACAGTAGAAAAAAATTAATCAAAAACCAAGGATGGTCATAATGGAGGAATTGAGGGGAAAAGAAAACACAAAAGACACATAGAAAACAAGCAGCAAGATGGCAGAAGTCCTTCTTTACCAATAATTACTTTAAATGTAAACAGATTAAACTCACCAATTAAAAAACAAGAGATTGGCAAAATGAATAAAAATAAACCAATATGCCCCAAATATATGCTGTCTGCAAGAGACTCACTTTAGATTCAAAGACACAAATAGGTTGAAAGTGAAAGGATGGAAAAAGATATTCCATGCAAAGAGTAACCAAAAGAGAGCTGGGGTGGCCGGAATAATATCAGATTAAATAAACTTTAAGTTAAATATTGGTATAAGAGACAAAGAAGGTCATTGTATCGTGATAAAAAGGATAAAATGTCAACTCATAAAGAAGATAACACAATTATCAACATATATGCACCAGAGTCCCAAAAAGTATAAAGCATTTAGTGACAGACTGAAAGGAGAAACAGACAGTTCTATAATAATAGTAGGGGAAACTTCAATACCCCACTTTAAATAATGGACAAAACATCTCAACAGAATGTCAGTAAGAAAATAGAGGACATGAACAACACTATAAAACAACCAAACATAACAGGCAAATATATATAGAAGACTCCAAACAACAACAACAACATTAATTAATTAATTAATTAATGCATATTCTTTAAGTGCACATGGAACATTCTCTCAGGACAGACCATATGTTAAGCTACAAAACAAGTTTTAATAAATTAAAAAAGACTGAACTCATACAAAAATCTTCTACAACCACAATGGGATGAAGCTAGAAATCAACAAAAGAAAAAAATTGGAAAATTCACTTTTATGTGGAAATTAAACACAAACTCTTAAAATAACCAATGAGCTGGAAGAAGAAATCACAAGGGAAATTAGAAAATGCTTTGAGAAAAATGAAAATAAAAACACAGCATATTAAACCTTATGGGATGCAGTGAAACCAGTACTCACAGAGAAATTCATAGCTTTTAAAACCCATATTAAAAAAGAAGAGGGGAGCGGATGTAGCTCAGTGGTTGAGTGCCTGCTTCCCAAAAGGAGGAGCGGGAAGAGGAGGGGGAAGGGGAAGAGGGGAAGGAGGAGGAGAAAGGTCTCAAATCAATAACTTAACTTTACACATTAAAGAACTAGAAAAAGAAAAGCAAACTAAACACAAAGCTAAGAAAAGGAAGGAAATAATAAGGATCATAGTGGAGCTAAATGAAATATAAAATACAAACAAAACAGAAACAACAAAACCAAAAGGTCTTTGCAAAGATCAATAAAAGTGACAAAACTTTAGCTACACTGCCAAAAAACAAGAGAGAGGATGCAAATAACTAAAACCAGGAATAAAAGTGGTGACATTACTGACTTTACCAAATAAAAAGATTATAGAGAATACTATGGACAATGTATACTTAAAAAATTCAATAATCTAGATGAAATGGAAATTCAAAAATCAAAAGCCTTTCAACAAAGAAAACTCCAGGACCACACGGCCTCACTGGTAAATTTTACCAACACTTAGAGGAGAATTAACACCAATCCTTCTCAAACTCTTCCAAACAATAGAATAGGGAGCAACACTTCCTAACTCATACTGTGAGGCCAGCATTAACCTGATACCAAAGCCAGACAAAGGCACCACAAGAAAAGAGAACTAAGATCAGTATCCCTTATGAATATAGATGCAAAAATAGTCAATAAAATACTAGCAAACCAAATCCACCAGTATATTATAAAGCTTATATACCATTACAGGTGGGATTTACCCCAGGAATGTTAAGGGCAGTTCATAATGAAAATACTCAAGAAAACTAGGGATAGAAGCAAATTTCCTCAATAATAAAGGCCATTTATGAAAAACCCACAGCTAACATCATATTCAATGGTGAAAAACTTGAGTTTTCCCTTAAGATCAGGAACAAGACAAGGATGCCCTTCAACATGTACTATTAAACATTGCTATTCAGTATCGTACTGAAAGTTCTAGCCAGAACAATGAGGCAGTTTTCATCGAAACTGGAAAGGAAGAAGTAGAACTATATTTGCAGATTCATGATCCTAAATATTAGAAAAACCAAAAGAGAATACATACACACACACACACACACCAATTACTAGAGATAATAAATGAATTCAACAGGATAAAAATGTTACGTTTCTATATCCCCACAGTGAATAACACAAGAAGGAAATTAAGAGAACAATTCTATTTACAATAACATCCAGAAGAATGACATACCTAAGAATAAATTTAACCAAGGAGGTGGAAGACCTGTGCATTGAAAACTATAAAACCTCGCTGAAAGTAATTAAAGAAGACTTAAACAAATGGAAGACATAATATTGTTAAGAGGTTAATATCATCCAAAGTGATTTACAGATTCAATGCAATTCCAATAAAAATTCCAATGGCCCTTTTTGTAGCAGTGGAAAAAACAATCCTCAAATTCATATGGAATTACAAAGGACGCCAAAATAGACACAACCACCTGGAAAAAGAACAGCAAATTTAGCGGACTCACAGTTCCTGATTCCAAAACTTAATACAAAGCTATAGTAATCAAAACAGTATGGTACTAGCATTAGAACGTACAGACTGGTGGAATACAGCTGAGAGTCCAGAAACAAATCTATACATCTATGGCCAACTGATTTTCAACAAAGGTGCTAAGACCATTCAGTGTGGGGAAAAAACTGTTGCTTCAACAAATGGTGCTGGGAAAATTGGATATCCAAATGCAAAAGAATGTCAAAAATTAACTCAAAATGGATTATTGACCTAAATATAATAGCAAAAACTATAAAACTTTTAGAAGAAAAGAGAGATGCAATTCTTCATTACCTTGGATTTGGCAATGGATTCTTAAATGACACCAAAAGTACAAGCAACAAAAGGAAAAAACAGATAAACTGGACTTAATCAATTAAAAACTTTTGTGCATTAAAGGGAATTATCAAGAACATTTTAAGGCAACCTCCAGAAGGGGAGAAAATACTTGCCAATCACATACCAGGTAAGATTCTAATATCCAGAATATATAAAGACTTCTTACAACTCAACAACAACAAAAAAGCAAATTATCCAGGGGAGCAGACATAGCTCAAGTAGTTAAGTGTCTGCTTCCCGTGTACAAGGTCCCAGGTTCAATCCCTGGTACCACCCAAAAACAATCAAACAAAAGAGAAAACCAACTCTCATTGGGGAGCAGATGTAGCTTGGCAATAGAGCGCCTGCTTCCCATGTATGAGCTCCTGGGTTTAATCCCCAGTATGGCCTCCACTCTACCCCCCAAAAAAACACCACCCAACTGGGAGCAGATGTGGCTCAAGCAATTGAGCACCTGCTTCCCATGTGGGAGGTCCCAGGTTCGGTTCCTGTTGCCTCCTAAGAACAAAAGCACAAGCAAACAAATAAACAAACAAA
>JAQZBX010052701.1:0-19067 GCA_029593785.1 Cabassous unicinctus | reverse complement strand
TTTCCAAGCAAACTTCTGACAACATACAATTACCATCAACATTATACAAACTTGTTAGAATAATGATTTAATTTGTTTATAACTATTTTTATTATTTTAAATTAATACCCATATTTAGTTATTAATATAAGTGCTTACTTAATGTTGGCCATTTGAATGAGCTCTTATAATAATTTTCATTTATCAATTTAATATTACCATCTGGAGGTATCAAAATATACACTGACAGTGAACAAACAGACAAACACAAAACAAGTTACAACACAGCAATAGAAACATACATCTTTGATTTTACTGCTTTTGAGAATTTTTCTAGAAATGGTATTGCTAAGTTTTCTTACTTTTCCAGTGGTTTAATTTTATTAGCCTCTGTCATCCCACAGCCTTATCATTAGGTAAGCAGTAGGAGGTTTACAAAGTTGTTGCCGGAATGTTTTCCTTATCTTAGTTAACTCTTTGGCAGAATAGTGAAGCCCCTGCAATTAATGCTAGATCTTTCTAATATTAATCTTACTAAATTTTTTGGAATAGTCCCTTTTACTCCTAAATTGGCTAGACAGACTTTACTTAGTTTCTTAAGTATTAATTTTTTGGTAGTGGTAAAGTCCATACAGGCACTTCTTTAGGTGGCGATGCATAAGTTTGTTGAGAATTTGTGGGGGTGAAATTAACATTAATCTGTTGTGAATTTCAAACAGGTGGTGCTGTTGGAGAGAGCTGCCTTTTACAATCTTTTTTATAATGACCAGCCTTTCCACAGTTAAAACAGGTTCTTGTGACCTGAAAAAAAGCTGCAAACCTTCAGGATCACATGTTTTACTTGTTTGTGCTATGCTTTTCATGAGTGTGGTCTGTGGTAAAGGAATTATCACAGATGCTTTAGGTGGATTAAAAGACAGCTCAAAAAAGGGGGTTTGGGAACTTGACTGAGTGTTAAATGCTGGGGCAAATGGCAGGTTAAGGAAAGTCTCTTTAGGCACATCAATGTCTGCACCTGGAAGTGAAGGGTTAATGTTGACAGCTGGAGCTGAAGGGCTATTAATAGCTTGAAAAGTGCCTTAGGGATGCCTTGTGGTAGCCACAGCAACACAAGCCTCTGTAGGAGGCTCTGGATGGTCACTTTTAGTACATTCATTGTCATACAAATGTAAATCAGCCTCAAGCTGATCAGGGATAGAATCCTCCACCTCTGCATTTTCACAGGGCTTACTAGATTCTGTTTGAAGAGGCTTAAGAGCCAGAGTAATAAGATGTTTAGCTGTATCAGAAATGTGAGGAATATTCAAATAAGCTCCCCATTGTATAATAAGTCTCTTCCCCATAAGTTTCCCAACTTATTAATGAGACTGCCATTCTTATGATATCTAGAATGGCATTCATTGGCCCAGTGTAACCCTTTCTGGCATATCAAACACAAATGAGTTGGTATTGATCTATTATTGCCACTAGATGGAGCTCTCACACTAGTTTTGGCTCAGCAATCTTTTCGCGCAGTTGGCATAAAGACCGCTGGAAAAGTTCCATAAACTCCCTTTTTTTTCCTTCCATTTTATTAAATGAGTTTATCTGTTTTTGGCTGTTCATGAATTTTTTCATATATATTTTCATTAAAATCAGCATCAGTTCATTCTGCTATCAGTCCAGCAATAACAGTATCCTGTTTAATATCTTCATTTTCATCTGATTGTAATGGTTCAAGAGCAGCAGAAATAGGACTACACAAAGACCATACATGTATGGGAATCATCTCTCCCTTTTGACAAGCCCTTTTTAAAGCTTTCATGACAAACTTCCATTGTTTCAGATTTAAAATATCCTGCCCTTGTGGCTGAAACCAACAACAATGTTTCCGTATGAGAGAAAAAATTTCCTCAAAAACTGAGGATTTAATAGTTACACTGGTGCTTTTTCATAAAGTTTTTAACACTCTAGCATACTCTTCAAAATTTGACTGCTGATTCCCCATTTCCCTGATGATCCTCAGGATGTAACTTATCTTTTTTTTTTTTTTTGAAAGCCACTCATCAGGAGCTCCTTGGTCAACTGTACACTGACCCAAAGAAATGTTGCATTTTTGCGTCCCTGTTCGGGTGCCAAATGTTGATGTTCTGGAAATAGGTCCATGAAAACGGTGCCACAGATGAGAAAAAATGAGAAAGAAAACAAGAAATACTGGGGTCCGGGGACCCTCCATCCAAGGGGAGGTGAGGGCCACTGAATAAAACATTGTGGATTTCATTTAGCTTTAGAATAAAGAAAATATGTGTGCACATGTGCAAGGGTAATAGATACATGATGGTTTACACGTTACTAAAGTCAGCAAGTTTTGGGGGTTAATGGCTGAGTTCTCTTTACATTCCTGCACCTAACAGACCTTGTTAATCATTGTCTGACATGTACCAGATACTCTCTTTGAAGCACAGAATGCTTCTCCACCAGGCTCCTACCAGATCTTATCTTAGTGTCTTAAGATTAGAGACGCCTGTCTCATACATACCAAGGTGGTTTCTGTCAGTTTTCATGACCTTTAATTGAACTCCTTCAATGGGCTTTTTGGCTATTTGTATTTCCTCTTTGGAAAAAAATTCTATTCAAGTTTTTGCCCATTTTTAAGTTGGGTTGCTTATCTTTTTATTAATTAGTTGTATGATCTTCTTATGTACGTTAGAAATCAGATGCTTGTCTGATATGTGGTTTTCAAATATTTTCTCCCATTGAGTAGGCTGTCTTTTCACCTACCTGGCAAGGTCATTTATAGCACAAAATTATTTAATTATGAGGCGATCCTATTTATCTTATTTTTTTCTTTCATTGCTGGTTCTTTGCATGTAATGTTCAAGAAAACACCACTTGCCACAAGATTTTGAAGGTGTTTCCCTACATTATTTTCTATGCTATTCATGGCTCTAGCTTTTATATTTAGTTCTTTGGTGCATTTTGACTTGATTTTTGTATAAGATGTGAGACAGGGGTCGTCATTCCTTCTTTTGGATATGGATACTCAGTTCTCCCAGCACCATTTATTAAATAGACTGTTCTGATCCAGCTTGGTGGACAGGACACCTTTGACAAAAATCACTTGACCATAGATGTGAGGGCCTATTTCTGAACTTTCAATTCTGTTCCATTGATTTATATGTCTATCATTAAGACAGTTCCATGCTGTTTTTATCACTGTAGCTAATAATATGATTTAAGAAAGGAACAGAGAGTCCTCCAATTTTGTTCTTATTTTAAAGAAATTTCTGGCTATATGGGAAACTTTACCTTTCCAAATAATTTTGACAATTGGCTTTTCCATTATGTAAAAGGACTTTTGAAATTTTTATTAAGATTGCATTGAATCTGTAAATCAATTTGGGCAGAAATTACATCTTAAAAGTATTTAATCTACCAGTGCATGAACAAGGATTGCCCTTCCATTTATTTAGGTCATCTTTGATTTCTTTAAGGAATGTTTTATAGTTTTCTGAATACAGGACCTTTATGACCTTGGTTAAGTTTCTTCCTAAATATTTGATTCTTATCATCACTATCGGAAATGGATTTTTTTCCTTACTTCCTCCTCAGATTGTTCAGTAATATATTATCAAAACACCACTGGTATTTGCATATTAATATTGTATTCTTCCACTTTGCTGAACTTCTTTATTAGCTCTATAGTTTTGTTTTAGTTTTTTGGCACTTTCTAGATAGACGATATCAGCAAATAGTGAATGTTTTTCTCCTTCCTTTCCAATTTTTTTGCTTTTAATTCTTTTGCTTACCTAGTTGCTTTCTTAATAAAAACACCCAAAAAGTAGGAAAATAAGAAAGCTTTCTAAACATGGTAAAGTGCCCATATGAAAAACCCACAGCTAGCATAGTACCTAATGGGAAAGATTGAAAGTTTTCTTGCTGAGATTAGGAAAAAGACACAGATGCCCACTCTCACCACTGTTATTCAATATTGTGCTAGAGCAATTAGGCAAGAAAAAGAAAAAAATAGTCATCCAAATAGGAAAGGAAGAAGGACAACCTTTGCTCTTCACTGATGATATGATCTTATATCTAAGAAATCCTGAAAAATCCACAACAAAGCTTCTAGAACTAATAGATGAGTTCAGCAACATGACTGGATACAAGATTTTTAATATGCAAAAATCAGCAGTGTTTCTATACTCTACTGATGAGCAGCCTGAGGAGTAAGTCAAAAATTGAATTACATTTATAGTAGTGACTAAAATAATAAAATATTTAAGAATAAACTTAACCAAATATATAATGGACCTGTGTTGAGAAAACTACAAAACATTGCTAAAAGAAACCAAAGAAGACCTAAATAAATGGAAAGACATTCCATGTTCATGAATTAGAAGACTAAATATCTTAAGAGGTTAATTCTACCCAAACTGATTTACAGATTCAAGGCAATCTCAATAAAAATCATACAACCTCTTTTGCAGAAATGGAAAAGCCAATTGTTTTGAAGGGTAAAGGTCTCTAAATAGCCAAAAATGTCTTTAAAAAGAAGAGTGAAGTTGGAGGACTCTCACTTTCTGACTTTAAATCAATTTACTTAGCTACAGTGGAAAAAAAACATGGTACTGACATAAATATAGATATATTGAAAAATGGAACCAAATTGAGAACTCAGAACAGACCCTCACAACTATGGTCAAGTGATTGTTGACAAGTCTCTTAAGCCCATCCCCTCCAACTGTGCCAGAACGCTCTTCAACAAGTGTAACTGAGAGAACTGTATATCCATATCCAAAACAAAGAAAGAGGACCCCTATTTCCCACCTTATACAAAAATTAACTCATATTGGATCAAGAACCTAAATATAAAATTGACAGCCATAAGAGTCCTACAACAAAATATAGGGAAACATCGTCAAGATCTAGTGGTAGGTGATAGTTTTTTAAACCTTAGACCCAAAGGTTGAGCAACAAAAAATAGATAAATGGGGCCTCCTCAAAATTAAACATTTTTGTTCTTCAAAAGCCCTTTCTCAAGAAGGTGAAAAATTTAGCCTATTCAAAGGGAGAAAATATTTGGAAACCACCTATACTATAAGAGTTTGATAACCATGTTACATAAGGATATCATACAAGTCAGTGACAAGAAGGACAACCCAATTAAAAAATGGGCAAAAGACTTGAATAGACATTTTTTGCAAAGAGTTAATACAAATGGCAAAAAACACATGAAAAAATGTTCAATATCACTAGCTATTAGGGAAATGCTGATCAAAACTACAGTGAGGTACCATTTCACACCTTATTGAATGGCCATTATTATAAAAAACACAAGACTACTAGTGCTGGAGAGGATGTGAGGAAAAAGGAACACTCCTTCACTGTTGGTGGGAATGTAAAATGGTGAAGCCTCTGTGAATACAGTTTGATGGTACATCAAGATGCTAAATACACAACTGCCATATGATCCATCAATCTTGTTACTAAGAATATATACAAAAGAACAGAAAGCAAGGATGTGAACTGACATTTGCACACCAATGTTCATAGCAAGGTTATTCACAATTTATAAAATATGGAAATGGCCTAAGTGTCCATCAACCAATTAATGGATAAGCAAAATGTAGCATACATGTACAGTGGAATACTATTTAGTTGTAAGAAGAAATGAAATTGGGATGCATAGGACAACATGGATGAACCTTGATAATATTATGCTGAGTGAAATGTCAGGCACAAAGGGACAAATAGTGTATGGTCCCACTAATATTAACTAAATAAGATGAATAAACTCACAAAGGTAATCTCTAGAGTATAGGTTAGTAGGAAATAGAATGTGTGTTTAGAATGGGAGCTGATGCTTAATGTGTGCAGAATTTTTAATGTCTTTTGTAAAAGTGTGGAAATAATTTGATGGCAACACATTATAGTGAGTATAACTAACATTGCTGATTTATAAATGTTATTGTGGCTAAAAGGTGTAACCTATGGGCATAAATGTAAATTGAAAGAAAGCTAGAGAATAATGTAGTTACTGTAGCATAGTGATTTCAATGGGAAATGAAGATTGTGGTTAATAGTATAAATATAACTGTGTTCATTTACAAAATGTCAAGAATGTGGTGACACATAGAATATTACAGCAAATATAACATATGGATGATAGCTAACAGTAATATTGCTATATTTTTGCACCAATGGCAAAAAGGTATATCAATTCTAAGGTACAAAAATAGGGGGATATAAGGGGTGATGGTGTTTTCTCTTTTGTAATGATGAAAATGTTATAAAATTGATTGAGGTGATGAAAGCACCATTCTGTGGTGAAAATGAGAGCTACTTAGTGTACATTTTGAATGAATTGTACAAAGAATGGGACTGTATAACAAAATGAATCCTGTGGTGGAAGATGGACTGTGGTTAACAGAACAAATATGAAAATGTTCTCTCATGAACTATAGCAAATATATAATACAGGGTGTTAATAATCAGGTGGGTTTGGGGAAAATACACCAAATGTAAGATATGGGCTATAGTTAGTAGTAATATTTAGACAATTCTCTTTCATAGATTGTAACCATTTCACACTAATGCAAAGTGGTAGTAGGGTGATATATGGGAGTGCTGTATGATGATATGCATGTTTGTTTTGTAAGTTAACATCTTTTACTCTAACCTTACTGTTTATGTATATTCAGTTTTGAATGATATATTTCAATAAGGATTTTTTATTAAAAAAGAAAGGATGCTATATTTTATCAAAAGCCTATTCAGGATCAATTGAGATGATCATGTGATTTTTCTTCTTCAATTTATTAATGTGGTATATTACACTGATTTATTTTCTTATGTTGAAACACCCTTGCATACCTGGGATAAAACCCACTTGATCATGTTGTATAATTCTTTTAATGTGGTGTTGGAGTCTATGAGCACATATTTTGTTGAGGATTTTTGCTTCTAATTCATTAAGGAAATGGGTCTGTAATTCTCTCTTTTGTTTTCGTAGTAACTTTATCTGGCTTTGGGAGTATAGAATGAGTTTGCCAAGTCTCCCTCCTGTTCAATTTTTTGAATAGCTTGAGAAAATTATTATTAAATCTTCTTTGAAAGATTGGTAGAATTCATCTGTGAAACCATGTGATCCTGGTGTTTTCTTTGTTGAGAGGTTTTTGATGACTGTTTCAATCTCTTTAATTGTGATTGGTTTGTTGAAGTCTATCTCTTTCTAAGGTCAACATAGGTTGTTTCTGTGTTTCTAGAAATTTGCTCATTTTGTCTATGTTGTCTAGTTTGTTGGCATACAATTGTTTACAGTGTCTTCTTATGATCTATTTCATTTATGTGGTGTCAGTAGGAACCTACCCCCTCTAAATTCTGCTTTTATTTGCATTTTGTCTCTTATTTTCTTTGACAGTCTAAATAAACTTTGCCAATTTTGTTGATTTCCTCAAAGAACCAACTTTTGGTTTTGTTGATTTCTCTATTGTTTTCTATTGTTTGCTTCTGCTTGTTTTGGGATTAGTTTGCTGTTCTTTTTCTACTTCCTCTGGGTGTTTAGTTATGACTTGGATTTTTTTTTTTTAATTTCTTCCTTTCCATAGTATGTGTTTACCACTATAAATTTTCCTCACAGCATTGCCTTTGTTGCATCCTAAAGTTTTTATATGTTGTGTTCCCATTTTCATTCATCTTGATGTACTTACTGATTTCTCTTGCAATTTCTTCTTTGACCCACTGGTTGTTTAAAAGTGTGTTCTTCAATCCCCATACATTTATGCATTTTCCAGTCTTCTGCCTCTTATTGATTTCCAGCTTCATTCCATTATAATCAGAAAAAGTGTTTTGTATAATTTCAATCTTTTAAAATTCATTGAGACTTGTTTTGTGAGCCAACATATGCTCAGTCTTTGAGAATGATCCATGATCACTGGAGAAGAAAATGTATTCTGGGGTTTGGGGTTGAGACTAGTTCATTTATCATGCTGTTCAAATTGTTTCCTTGTTGATCTTCTGCCTAGATGTTCTATTTATTGATATCAGCAGTATATTGAATTCTATAATTGTAGAGACATCTATTTCTTCCTTCAGTTTTGCCAGCATTTGCCTCATGTATTTTGGGGTATCCGGTTAGGTGTATAGATATTTATGATTGTTATTTATTCTTGGTGGATTGCCACTTTTAACAATATATAATTCTTTCTTTGACTCTTATAACAGATTTGTTTTGAAATCTATTTTGTCTGATATTAATATAGCTACATGTATTAGTCAGCCAAAAGGGTGCTGATGCAAAGTTGGCTGTTATAAAGGCTATTTGGCTTAGAAACTTACAGTTACCAGGCCTTAAAGAGTCCAATTCAAGGTTACTTTTCTCATCAATATCTGTTGCCAATATTTGCAAGAGTTGAGCCTTCCTTCTTCCTCTTAAGGCTCCGTGTTCCCACCTTCTGCCAAGCTCAACTGTAGGCTGGCATAGGGCCTGTTTCTTTCCAAGTTCAGCTGCTCTGGTCTCTTCACAAGGTCAGCTGTAAACTTTCAGTTGAATGGTTCTTCTCTCCCCCTGGGCTCCAGGATCAAAACTGACAAAGCTGTCTCTCTCTTCATCTTCTATATCTTCTCCTGTGTTTTCCTGTGTGTGCTCTTGAGTGGGGCCTCAACCCTGAGCCATGACCTACTGACATGGCTAAATCAAAGCTCTAATCTTGATTTAATCAAGTAAGCATAAAACCTTTGCATTTAATACAATCAAAGGGTATCACACCTAGAGGAACAGACCAGTTTGCAAACATAATCAGTATCTTCTTCTTGGAATTCATAAATTATGTCAAACTGCTACATTTCTAGACTCCCTTCCAAGACTTTCTCTCCCATCTTTTCCTTTCAGGCTGCTGCAATCCCTTTAGTATTTCTTATAAGGCTAGTCTCTTGGTGACAAACTCTCTCAATTTCTATTTATCTGTGAATACTCTAAACTCATCCCCATTTTTTGAGGGATAATTTTGCCAGACCTAGAATTCTTCACTGGCAATTTTCTCTTTCAGTTTCTTGAAACTCTCAGACCATTATCTTCTTACCTTCATGGTTTCTGATGGGAAATCAGCACTTACTCTTAGTGGGCTACCTTTGTATGTGATGTATCAGTTTTCTTTTGCTGCTTTCAGAATTCTCTCTTTATCTTTGGCACTTTTTCATTCTGATTCTTATGTGTCTTGGAGTAGGTCTATTTAGATTTATTCACATTGGAGTACCTTGTGCTTTTTGGACATGGTTATCTATGTCCTTCAAGAGAGTTTGGAAATCTTCTACCACTATTTCCTCAAATATTCTTTCTCCCCCTTTTCTCTTCTCTTCTCCTTCTGGGACCCCCATGATGCAAATGTTTTAGCACCTCATGCTATCATTCAGTTCCCTGAGTCTCTGTTCAATTTTTTGCTTTCTTTTCTCTATCTCTTCTACTTTCTCTTCAATTTGGAAGCCTTGTCTTCTATCACACTGATCCTTTCTTCTGCCTCTTTAAATATACTGTTGTATGTCTCCATTTTATTTTTTATTTTGTTTATTGCACCTTCCAATCCATAAGACTTATTATTTTTCTATGCATGTTTTCAAATTCTTGTGTTCACCCAGTGTCTTCTTCTTATCCTTAATATTTTTAGCACATTTATTGAATTTATTAAGGAGATTGTTTGAGTGTCTGTGATTAGTTGTCTCAAATCCTACATGTTGCCTGAAGGTTTAATTTGTTCCTTTGACTGGGCCACATTCTCCTGTTTCTTAGTATGGTTTGTAATTTTTTGCTGGCATCTGATTTTCTTAATGTTTTTACTCTGGGTTCAGTTTCACTCTTTAGCCTAGGACTTTCTTATTGATTGGCTTTGTGCTAAAGCTATTCTTTGACATTTACTTAAACTAATTTTAGAAATTTATAATAACTCATATTTAACCAATCAGATTTTTTCTGCTGTTATTCATTTTTTCTTGCCATTTTTATCCTGCCAATGGTGGTGTTGGTGCTGAGTGTGTGGGTGGTAATCTGAGCCATGCAGGCTGAAACTGCCCATTTTGCCCCAGAAACTAATTAATTCTGTCCACATTTCTCTCCTTCCAGTTATGGGGTAAGAGACTAGGCCATGGCTGGTAATCTAGGTTGTGCAGGCTGAAACTGCCTGCAGTT
Source organism: Cabassous unicinctus (assembly GCA_029593785.1). Taxonomy (NCBI): domain Eukaryota; kingdom Metazoa; phylum Chordata; class Mammalia; order Cingulata; family Chlamyphoridae; genus Cabassous; species Cabassous unicinctus. Next base: position 8,929 of record JAQZBX010052701.1, on the reverse strand, counting down.
GCCCAGAGAGACTGAAAGTCCACCCAACTTCCTCTCCTACTGGGGGGCAGCAGTGGCTCCAAAGGTGTGGGCAGTAATCTATGCTATCTGGACTGAAACTCTCTGTAGTTGCCAGGAGCAACTGGTGAAACTCCACCCACTTTCCTCCCTTCTCAGGAGTGGGTTTGGAGCTTAGGCTTGGTCAGTAATCTGGTCTGGATGAAAAGAATTTGATCATTACCAAACAGTAAGTCACTATGATATTCAATCAGCCCCCCTTTGACTTTTGCCAGGGGAGGAGTTAGAATGAAGGCTACCAAGCTTCTTTTTGGCTTGGACAGGTTCAAACTTTAGTTTTACTTAAAATTGGACTCTAGCCAGCTGAATTTGTTAATCAATAGCTGAAATCAGTGCCTGGCCATCTCCTCCTCCCCTCTTTTTGGGAAAAGGACTTCCCAGCTCCAGCCAGGGAGTGGCTCCCAAGGTGGCCACCAGTGAGGATGGATATTGTCCTCCACAGTGCAGCATGTACTACTCATAAATCTTCACCTCAGATGGCCATCCTCTTTCAGGTCTTCCAATGATGGTACACAGTGCTCTGCTTGTCTGCTGAACACCCCAAAACAGGGGGTTTATATAGAGCTTGTCTGATTACTAGCTACACTAAGGGATGAGCTGACACTTAGAGATGCCTACTCTGCCACTATCTTGCCTATATCTCCTGAATGCATCTTTTTAGGAATTAGGAAAATAAAATTATTTCTGAGGTTATAGAAGTGGGTGGCATGATGGAGTACAGTGTCCCATCATCACTCCAGAGGTTCCTGTCCTTGTGAGCTCCACTGCCCAAGCCTGAGCTCAGTCTGAAAGACTGTTCAGGTCCCTTCCTCCATAGCACATGGCCTACCCTTCTGTTATATCTCCTACCTACCTCTTGCAAAGCACCTAACAACCTATTACAGCATAGTCTCACTTCAGGTTCACAGTATTAATTCCTCCTCTCCCTTTATTGATCTTCTGCTATAATTCTTAGTTGAGTACTCTTTCCCCATTCTTCCCCTCTCTTTTCTGATGTTCCTCAGTGCTGCCTTCCAGGGACCTAGCCCTGCTTCCTGTTCCCTTCTTGGTCCTTTGCCTGGCTCCTATCACCCCCATAAGAGCCTTTTCCTCCCTGTCCTATATTTCTTGCTGGGTTTTCATGCTTCCCCCACCCTTTGTCATCGCAAAGCTCATGCTTCATTCTGAACACTCCAATCTGTCCTACTTATTCAGAAATCTGTTAATACCTTTAGGCTAACATCACCTTGATTCCACAAACTTTGAGTTTTTTGTATCGTGGTCATCTGAGGTTTGTGGAATGAAAGCTTTCAAACATGGATATTTATTTTCTATCTTCTAAATTTCTAATCTTCTAAGTTAGAAATTTTCTAAATTTCTAATTTTTCTACCTTTTATTTTCTAATTTCTAAATTTGGAGTTCAGAAATAGAGCCTCATGTCTATGGTCAGTTGATTTTTTAAAAGCCTGCTAAGTCCACACAATTGGGAAAGCATTGTCTTTTCAACAAATGGTTCTGGGAGAACTGGATATTCATAGTCAAAGGAAAGAATAGGGATACCTGTCTCACACCATACTGAAGAAATAACTCAAAATGCTTAAGAGACCTAAATATAAGAATCAGGACTATAAAATGACCAGAAGAAAATATAAGGAAGCATCTTCAGGACATTGTGTTAGGCAATGGCTTATTAGACTTGACACCTAAAGCACAAGCAACAAAAGAAAAAATAGTTAAATGGGACCTTATGAAATTTGAAATCTTTTGTGCATCAAAAGAGCTTATCATGAAAGTAAAAAAGAAAACCTACTCAATGGGAGAAAATATTTGGAAATTACATATCTAATAAGAATTTGATATTTAGAATACATAAAGAAATCCCTAAAATTCTGAAAATGGGCAAAGTACTTATATAGACATTTCTCCAAAGAAGATACATAAATGGCCAAAAAGCATGTGAAAAGATCTTCAAAGTCATTAGATATTAAGGAAATGCAATTCAGAACCATAATGTGACACAATTTCACACCGACTAAAATGACAACTCTTTAAAATTAGAAAGTTCCAAGTGTTTGAGAGGATGTGGAAAAATAGCAACATTCATTGCTGGTGGGAATGTAAAATAGTTTCAGTTGCTGTGGAAGACTGCAGTTCCTCAGAAATTTATGTATAGAATTAACATATGAACCTGCAGTCCCATCTCTAGGTTAATATCAAAATGTTTTGAAATCAAGGCACACCCAATGTTCATAGTGGCATTATTTTCAATTGTTGAAAGATGAAAGTAATTCCAGTGTCCATCAACTAATGAATGGATAAATAAAATGTGGTATATACATGAAATGGACCATAAAAATTAATGAAGTTCTGATAAATGTGACAACTTGAATGAACCTTGAAATCTCATGTTGAGTAAAATAAGCCATATTCAAAAGGGCAAATATTGTTTGAAATAATTTTAAAAAGTGAATGCAGAGAGTCAGAATCTAGAATATGGGTTACCAGGGTCTGAGGTGAGGGTAAGGAATTAGGAGTTAATGCTTAAATTGTAGAGTTCTAGTAAGATTGATGGTAAAGTTTTGGTAAAGGATGGTGGTGATGATAGCACAACATTGTGAATGTAATTAACAACACTCAACTATATATATGAATATTATTAACAGGAGAAATTTTAGGTTGTTTATATATAAAAATAATTTAAAAACAAATGAATGTAAAATGTAAACAGAGAACCCTATTGTAAATGATGGAATATAATTAATAGTAAAATTATAAAAGTGTTCTCTCATGAATTGTAATAAATGTATCACACTAATGGAAAGTGTCAATAATAAGGTGGTATATAGGAACTTTGGATTTTATACATAGTTTTTCTGAATAACTACAAATTCTCTAATTTAAAAAAGCATTAAGTGAGAGATTTTTGGGTTTATTTCTGAATTTTCATTTCTGTTCCACTGCTCTATTTGTCTGTCTTTATGCCAGTACCACAACTCTTTTGATTACTATAACTTTGCAGTACCATTTGAAGTTGGGAAACCTGGAGTTGTTGAAGTCCTCCAACTTTATTCTTCTTTTTCAAAATTGTTTTGTATATTTGGGGCACCTTGAAGTCCCACATGAATTTTGGGATTGAGTTTTCCATTTCTGCATATATCACTGCTGGAATTTTTATAGGGATTGCATTGAATCTGTAGAACACTTTGCATAATGAAAGTTTAGCAATACTAACTTTTCCATTCCATTAACTTGCAAGACCGTGTTACTTCTGTATATCTTATTTAATGTCTTTCATCAGTGTTTTTTCCAGTTTTCAACGTGCAAGCCCTTTATATCCTAGGTTAAATTTATTCCTAGATATTTTATTCCATTTATGCCATTGTAAATGGAATTTTTTTTCTTAATTTTCTCTTTGATTACCAGTGCATAGGAACAGAATCTTTTCATGTGTATTGATCTTTTACATTGTTACTTTGTACTAATTTATTAACTTTAATTATTTTCCTGTAGATTTTTTTGGATTTTCTATATATATAATCATGTCATCTGCAAATAAAGATAGCTTTACTTCTTCCTTTCCAATTTTCATGTTTTTTACATCCTTTTGCTTAAGTGCCCTGGCCAGAACTTCTAGTATAATGTTGAATAGCAGTGGTAAAAGTTTTCATCCTTGACATATTCCCAATCTTAGGGGAACACTTTCAGTATTTCACCATTGAGACTGATGTTAGCTGTAGGTTTTTCTTAAATTGCCTTTATCATGTTGAGAAATTTCACTTCTAGTACTAATGTTCTGATTGTTCTTCACAAGAAGTAGTGCTAGATTTTGCCAAATACATATTCTGCTTCTATTGAAATAATCATGGTTTAAGAAATTCCTTTTTCTATTTATACAGTTTATTACATTCGTTTTCATACAATGAACCACCCTTGCATTCCTGGGATAAATACCACTTGGTCATGGTGTCTTATCTTTTCAATATGTTATTAATTCAGCTTACTAGTGCTATGTAAAGGGTTTTATGCTCTATATTCATAATGGAATTTGGTCTATAATTTTCATTTCTTATGGTATCTTTGTTAGGCTTTGGTATCAGTGAAATACTGGACTCAGTATGTCTGTAGAGATTGGAGTAGGAATGAAAGTTGACAATAGTGCTCAATTTGGAGATAACATCAATAATCCTTTGTGTTTATGTGGTTCTGGGAAGGTATATCAAAGGTAAATCTCTAGATTTTTGAGGACCTACTACCTGCTATTGGAGACATGATGAAGATTATTGTTTACTTGTATGGAAAAGTTAATAGTTTCAATTTGAGATACACTTCAGTTTACATGTCTGTGACACACACAAGGAGAGTTTAAAGCTGAGAAATAAAATCCAGACAATAGTTTTGAACACAGCATAAAAGAGGACTGGCAAATTTTGAAGCAATTAAAGAAATGTATAAGGTTTCTCAAACAGTGTATAGAATTTCATTTTGAGATGATTTAATAGTATTGCTTTAGAAATTATTGGTGAGGACACTGAGAAGGAGTACTAGTGTAGTTTGAAAACAGTCAAGAGACTCAGATATCAGGAAACCTTTAAAAAAAGAAAGTTCTCCCAAAGAAGTTATAATCCAATTCTAGCTTAATGACAAGTAAAAGGCAGACACACTTATTGAATTTAATTTTGAGATCACTGGTGATCTTAGTTGTAGTTATTTATGGTGAAATCAAAGTTATCTTAGAAATTCAGAGAGTGATGGGATGTGAGACAATGTTAACTAAATGTGGATGGCTCCACAAATTCAATTATTAAGATGGAAAACATGGGGCATAAGCTGGGATACTTTAGTTGTAGAGATGGTTTTGGTTTTAAGATAGAAGACAGTGTGCTTAAAAAATGAGAGCATGGATGGAAAATATAGGGAAAGGTTGTTGGTAGAGGTGGTTTACTGCACTGTCAATAATTCAAATTTATGTAGAAAATAGAAGAGAAAAGGAACCATATGGAGAGCCCGGGGTAGAGGTGGGTCTTAAACTTTAAGAAGGCATGCACAGGATCCCATCTGGAGCTTGCAAGGAGGTGTGGTTCTTGGGCTTCCAGAGTACACTGGTGACTAGAGAGAGCAGAGGGAAGAGAAGGCATCCAAGCATCACTTACACCATCACAGCCCTGAATCTCTGGGTGCATTTCCTGTCCCAGATTGTCAGGCCCAAATGCTTCCCAGACAATGGAGTTAATTACTTTATTTACACATGGGGAAACTGAGGCTCAGAGAGGAAGGAGAGTATCAGTTTTCACAGAGTGAGTCAGAAGTTTTATTTGTTTCCTCTCCTGAGACTGTTCAGACCCTAAACCAAGGTTAAAGGTGAAATAAGAAATCAAGTCTGCTTTTTCCATCCCACAGGAGTTTGGGCTATAATCTCTACAATGTAAAGGGCATATGAGGAGATAGTGGAAAGAGGATAATTAAGTCTAAAAACCCTTACTCCTTCTAGGTCCTGGCAAGGAGTAAGACCTAGGCAGACCACAACTCACTGATGTCAGAGATGTTTGAGTTTGCTGGGGCTAATTGTGGGACTATGGGCAAGTTTCCTCCTCTGGTCCTTGGATTCCCAATAAATGTATTCATCTCCAATCATTGTAAGAATCCTATGAAATGACACCTAAAAGTGTATTCAGATAGTGTACTGGAAAGTTTACAAAGTGACACAGAGGAAAATATATCTATATATACACACTAAAACAAAAAAATTAAAAATACAATTGAATAATGAATAAGTCAATGAATAGGAAAAATAGATTACATATATCAGAAGAGAGAATGATGAACTAGAAGAATAAGCTGGAAAATATTAAAAAGGAAACTGGAAAAACATAATGGAAAATATAGAAGAGAGTGTAAGAATGATGGAATAATAGAGAATATAATGAGAAGTTACAAGATATATTTAGGAGGGAGAGCTAGAAGGAGACTAAACATAGAATAGGGCAGAAGGTATATTTGAAGAGATAATTCTTAACAATTGTCAAAAATTGATGAGACTGATTCATAGACTCAAGAAGACCAAGAAAACCCAGAAGGAAAAATCAAAATAAATGCAACGCTAGGCATATAACTGTAAACTTGAAAGAAAATTTTAAAAATACTTAGAAAATAAGAATATAACCAGTAAAGGGGTTTTTTCATTTATATGAAAAAGCTGACTACCAAAACCAACAATGGAAGACAGAAAGCAATGGCATGAGATCTTTACATTGCTATCATAAAGTAACTGCCAAAGTGGAATTCTATACTGAAAAAATAGTCCTTCAAGATGAGGTGAAGTAAATACTTCTCCAGACTAGTAACAACTGAGAAAGTTTGCTAACAGTAACTAACTTTAAAAGAAATGTAAAAGGATAGTCTTCAGGCAGAAAGAAAATAATCCCAGATGGAGGGTTCAAGATTCAGGATGGATTGGAGAACAATAATTGCTAATTAAATTCAATGAATATTGAATGGATAAAGTAATAATAATATCTATGGGTTAGAACAGCCATAAAGTATTAAAATACATGATAATACATTTCATAAGTTGAGTAAATGGATCTAAAGTGTTTTAAAATTTATTATTTATGAAGTTGATAAACAATAATTAATGTCAGATTTGATAAAGCAAGCAAAAATATTGTAATTTCTCAGTTACTATTTAAAGAATATAAAAATAGTGCATCTCACTCAAATAAATAGAAGAGAAAAAGTGAACAAAAATAATCGGTCCAAAAGAAAGCATTCAGGAGGAAAAATAGCACATGAAAAGAAGGCAGATTTAAATAAGTATTTGCACTGAATTTTATGATTTATATTTAATATAATTATATTTAACATTTATAATTAATGAATATAAATGTGCCGCTGAATCAAAATTTTCATTTAGATTTAAAAGCATATGTAGGGATTGTGGGAAGCTGGTTATGGACTAACAGGCAAAGCTGAATGTCCTCATAAAAACAATGGAGAAAGAGCCAAAAGCAGTACAAGGGGCCTGTTTTGGGGGGTCAGCAGACTAGTACAGAGCTACACAATTCCAAGGAGGGTGAAGGACAGAGAGATGAAGACACCAAAACAGCAAACATGAGTTACCAAGCCCCCATGGTGGCTGGAAAGGGCTCCCTTTCCCCACCCCAAAATACTAAGCTGGGGTAAAAATCCCTGGCTCACTGTAGACAAGTGAGAAGGGAACAGACATTTTCCTTCCTGTAAGCTGTTTCAAGGGAAAAGGGAGGGGAGGTTGGGATGATTTTCTTCAGGGAATTTGGCCAGCACTTCGAATCTCTTATCTGGAGACTCAACACAGGAACACAGGAAACACAAGACCGAAAAACCTCCATGGAATCATGAGGTGAACAGTGCCTTCTGCTGGCCAGTATGGAAACTGCATGGACAAAAACTGTTCATGCTCTTTGTATCTAACCCCTGGGAGAAAATATGTGTCCCACTAGTGAGTCACTAGCCTGATTTTGAAAACTTAAGCTGGGCAATTTTAGACACTGATAATAAATTGAACCAAATATCAAAGAAGAGATATGTAAATATATACATATATATGCAAGAGAGAGCAATGAGCCATCAGAGTAAATACGCCAACATATTCAGATGCCTAGATATCAGCAAAAAATTACAAGCCATACTAGGAAACAGAAAGAGATGGCCGGGCCAAAAGAACAAACCAAATATCCTGAAGAGATACGAGATTTGGTACAATTAATCAGTCATAATCAAACAACTCTCCTAAATAACTTCAAATAATTAAAAAAATATATATGACTAAAGAAATGAAAGATATTAAGAAGACACTGGGCCACAGTTATGAGTCACTTCAAATTCATCAATATTGGCATCAACTTGACAGATCCTGTGTTCAGAGGAATTTATAGAGGGATTCAAAAGATCAAGGTGGTGCTAAGCAAAACCTTCTCTAAATGTAGGGAATATTAGAAGCCATCTGCAAAGGAAAGATGATTTACAGGATGTAATAGAGAGAGTTGTCCAGATTGGTGTTAGAAAGTTTATGATTGCAGGTGAAAATCTAAAAGACAGCAAAGATGAACTGCATTTGGCACAAACAAATGATATGTTTTCCTGTACAGTTGGATGTCATCCTACAAGATGTGGTGAATTTGAAAAGAATAACCCTGATCTTTACTTAATGGAGTTGCTAAATCTTGCTGAAAACAATAAAGGGAAAGTTGTAGCAATAGGGGAATATGGACTTGATTTTGACTGACCACAGTTTTGACCCAAAGATACTCAGCTCAAGTAAGGAAATTTATTGTCTATAAAAATTATTGTAAAATCTTCAGTGATTTTTAATGGCCTTTATCCTTTGAGAATTTAATTGGATCAAGCATCAGGATGTTTTTTTGTTTTTGTTTTCCCATTGTATATAAAAAGTTAAATGAGGGGATGGATGTGACTCAAATGGTTGGGCATTCTTCTCCCATGTGGAGAGACCTGGGTTCAATCCCTGGGATCTCCTGGTAAAAAAAAAGAAAAACATAGAAGGTGCATGAGCCACGAGGCCCTGCCAGCTGGTGTGCTGCTAGGCCGCATGAGCGGGTGAGTCCCCCAGGCCCTGCATATGGGTGTGCCATAAGTCCCCATGAGTGGGTGTTCCACCAGGCCTCACAAGTGGGTAAGCCCCCAGGCCCCATGGATGGGTGTGCTGTCAGGCCTCACAAGCAGGCATGCCACCAGGACTCACTGAGCCATACAGCAATATGATGATGTAACAGGAGAGTGACACAAGGGATAGCCAAGATGAGACACATTGAAAAACCAGGAACTAAGGTGGTGCAGGTGGTAGAATGCCTCTCTCCCACATCAGAGGTTCCCAGGATCAAATCCCAGTCAACACAG
>JAQZBX010052700.1:0-19063 GCA_029593785.1 Cabassous unicinctus | reverse complement strand
ATATTTTCTGTTTTCTGTTGTTCTTACATTCCAACTCTTTTTGCTTGATCTTCAATTTCTCTTGTTCTCATTTCTCTCTCCTACTTTCTCTGTTTTCTTCCTTTTTTACTTTTTTTCTTTATCTTTCTTTTACTTTCTCTTTTCTGTTTTCTCATCATTGCAGGCTTTTAATTCATTTTATATTTTTCTCTATTCTCTTTCTTGTTTCATTGTTTCTATTCTACTTTTCTAATCTTATTCCTCTGAACATCTTACTCCTGTTAATTATTCAATTTCCTAGGTCTTTTATGGTTCCTCTCCTACCATTTACTATTATTAATAATATTATTCTTTTTCTCTTCCTTTTTCTCTGGTCCTAACTTTTAAATTAAGGGAACATAGACAAAAGCAAGGAAAAAGGAAAAGAGAAATGACATGTCAAAGTGAAACCTTACCGTACAAACAAAAACAAACAAATAAAACCATAGAGGAGAGAGAGAAGCCAATAAACCTATCAAGATAAACAGATGCCTAAACACCAACAAAAAATTTCTAGCCTTACTAAGAAAGAGGAATACATGGCCCAGTCCAAGGAACAAACTGAAAAACCAGGAGGGTTTGTAGAACATGGTACAACTAAACAGAGATATCCAAACTAATATCATGAATCAAATTAATGAAGTGAAGGAATACAATAAGGATATTAAGACGACACTGGGACAGCATACTGAAGAAATTGTAAACATACATGAGAAAATGACAGATATGGTAATGAATTGCACAACTGAAGAAATAAAAAATACACTAGAAGCAAATAACAGCAGATTTGAACAGGCAGAAGAAAGAATTAGTGATGTGTAAGACCATAAAACTGAAATCAGACAGTAGAACTGATAGATGAAAACATAGAAAATATCCAGTAAGTACTTAGAGATTTGAATGACAAAATGAAATACACAAACCTACACACTACAGGCATCCCAGAAGGAGAAGAGAAGGGAAAGGGGACAGAAGGTGTGTTGGAGGAAATAATGACAGAAAACTTCCCAAACCTATTAAGGGAGATGGACGTCCATGTCCAGGAAGTGCAGTACACCCCAAACAGTATAAATCCTATTGGCCTACTCCAAGACATATACTTGTCAAATTGTCCAATGCTTAGGAAAAAGAGAGAACACTGAAAGCAACACGAGAAAAGGGAACAGTCACATCCAAGGGAAGCTCAATAAGATTAAATGCTGATTTCTCATCTGAAACCATGGAGGCAAGAAGGCAGTGGTATGACATAGTTAAGGTAATAAAAGAAAAAACTTCTAACCAAGAATATTCTATCCAGCAAAGCTGGTCTTCAAAAATGAGAGAGAGTTCAAAATATTCAGAGATAAACATAAATTAAGAGAGTATGTCAATAAGAAACCTGCACTTCAAGAAATACTTAAGGGAGTTCTGCAGGTCAAAAGAAAAAAAACAGGAGAGTGAGAGTTGGAGGAGTGTTTAAGAACAACTAAAAAGACAAAAAAAAAGAAAAACAACAAAAGACATATGTAAACCCAAAGAAAATATAGCTAATATAAGTAATTCCTTGACAGTAATAAGATTGAATGTTAATGGGTTAAACATAACAGTCAAGAGACACAGATTGGTGGAATGGATAATGATATATGACTCACCTATATGCTGTCTACAAGAAACCCATCTTAGAACCTAGAGATTAAAGGAAACTGAAAGTAAATGGTTGGAAAACAGTTTTACATATAAACAATAACCAAAAAAAGGGCAGAAGTGGCTATAATAACATCAGACAAAATAAACCTTAAATGCAAAATTATTGTAAGAGACAAAGATGGATATTATATACTAATAAAATAGGTCATCTCTCAAGAAGAAAGAACAATCATAAACATTTACACACCTAACAAGGGCACCTCAAAATACATGAGACAAACACTGGAAAAAACTGAGTGGAGAAACAGATAACTCTACAATTATAGTGGGGGACTTTAATACACAATTATGACCATTAGACAGAACATCTCAACATAGAATCAATAAAGAAACAAAGACTGAATAATACATTAGAGGATCTGGACTTAATAGACATATACAAAACACTACAGCCATGAAGAGTGGGACATACATTCTTCTCAAGTGCACATGGATCATTCTCCAAGATAGATCACAGGCTAGGCCACAGAAAAATACTCAGTGAAGTCAGAAAGATTGAAATTATACCAAGTAATTTCTCTGACCACAATGAAATGAAGCTGGAAATCAGTAAGGACCAGAGAACCAGATTAGGCACAAAGATATGGAAGTTAAACAACACACCCTTAGACAAACAGTGGGTCAAGGAGGAAATATCAAAAGAATTCATTAACTACCTTGAAATGAATGAAACTGACAATACAACATAATAAAACCTATAGGATGCAGCAAAATCTGTACTGAGATGGAACTTTATAGCCAAAAATGCATATATCAAAAAAAGAAGAAAGAGCTAAAATAAAAAACCCAAATGCACACTGGAGGAATTAGAAAAATAGCAACAAAGTAACCCCAAAGTAAATAGAAAGAAGGAAATAACAAAGATTAGAGCAGAACAAAATGAAATAAAAATAAGAAAGCACTGGAAAAGGAAACAAAACCAAAAGCTGGTTGTTTGAGAATATCAATAAAATTGACAAACAGCTACACTGACAAAGAAAAAAGAAAGAACATGCAAATACACAAAATAAGACCTGAGGAAGGGAATAGCACCACTGACCCAAAGAAATAGAGTATCATAAGAGATACTTTGAAAAATTATATGCCAACAAGGTGGATAATTTGGAAGAAATGGACAATTTCCTAAAAATACATAAGCAGCCTATATTGATGAAAGAAGAAATTGATGAACTCAACAGACCAATCACAAGAAATGAGATAGAATCAGTCATCAAAAACCTCCCAACTAAGAAGAACACAGGACCAGATGGCTTCTCAGGTGAATCCTACCAAATATTCCAGAAACAACTAATCCTGCTTAAACTCTTCCAAAAAATAAAAGTGGAAAGAACATTTTCTAACTCATTGTATAATTCCAACATCACTCTATTAAAAAAACAAAGGCACCACAATAGAGGAAATCTATAGACCAATCTCTCTAATGAACCTAGATGCTAAAATCCTCACAAAGCACTTGATAATCATATTCAAATAGACATCAAATAAATTATACACCATGAACAAGTGGGTTTCATCTCCAGCATGCAAGGATGGTTCAACATAAAATCAATCAATGTTATACACGATATTAACAGATTGAGAGAAAAAAATCACATGACCATCTCTATAGATACAGAAAAAGCATTTGACAAAAATACAACACCCTTCCCTCATTAAAATACTACAAAAAATAGGGTAAGAAGGAAACATCTTCAACATGATAAAGGGTATATATGAAAAACCCACAGCTAAAATCATATACAATGTGAAATTCTAAAAGTTTTCTGTGCAAGATTGGAGCAAGAAAAGGATGCCCACTATCACTGCTCCTATTTAACATTGCGTTAGAAGTACTTGCTTGAGCACTTATGCAAGAAAATGATAAATAAAAAAAAGTCATACAAATTGGGAAGAAGAAATAAAAATTTCACTATTTGCAGATGACATGACCCTATACATGGAAAGCCCTGAGAAATCTACAACAAGGCTTCTAGACCTTATAAATGAGTTCAGTAAATCACAGATTATAGGATAAATATCCAAAAATCAGTAGCATTTCTGTACATGAATAATTAGCAATCTGAGCAGGAAATCAAGAAAAAAAATCCCATTTACAATTGCAACTAAATGATTCAAATACCTAGGAATAAACTTAACTAAAGCTGTAAATAACTTGTAAACAGAAAACTACAAAACACTGTAAAAGGAAATCAAAGAAGACTTTAAATAGTGGAATAATATTCCCTGTTCATGGATAAGAAGACTAAACATCATTAAGATGTCTATCCTACCCAAACTGATCTACAGATTTCATGCAATGCCAATAAAAATCACCACGGCATTTTTTTTTTACCGAATTGGAAAAACTAACTATGAAATTTATCTTCGGGGGGCAGATGTGGCTCAAATGGTTGGGCATCCATCTCCCATATGTAGCAACCTGGGTTCGATCCCCGGGACATCCCGGTAAAAGGAAAAAAAAATTTATCTGAAATGGCAAGAGGTCCTAAATAGCCAAAGACATGTTGAAAAAGAAAAATGAAATTGGAGGAATCACAGTACCCCACATTAAAACATACAAAGCTAAAGTGGTAAAATTGCATGGTACTATCAGTCCCTTCTATTCAAACCTATATGTGATGCTGGAGTTTTTAGGTGTACTTCCAGAGACTGGAGCCTCTGTCCTACCTATGTGCCAGCTGTGCCTGGAATCTCGGTGGAGCTGCAACTCTTACCCTACAGCTCAATGGACTCATCCAAGTCACCTGGTGAGGAGACAACTATGGGCAACAGCCATCCCAGGGAATGGAGAGGGCCTGCAGCTGCAGGCAGGATAATCCCACCCACCATATCCATGGGAAATAAGCCCTCTCTCACTTCGAGGTGGAGTGGACATCACCATCCCAAACTCCTCAGGATTGGGGGAGGAGCTATGGACTAGAGTGGACTTGGTGGTGTTCTGTTGTAGACATATTGTGATTCAAGCAATGGAAGAAATTGTAACAGTGAGGTGGAGCCAGTGGCCACTGGACATTTTTGAATCAGGGAGGGGAGGGGCAGTTGAAATACAGGGGCTTTTTTGGGACTTGGGGGTTGTCCTGAGTGGCATTGTGTGGACGGATGTAGGCCATTTTGCATCAGCATATACCACGCAGAGCTGTTTGGGAGAGAGGGTGGTCTACGATGTGAAATGTGGTCTATGCTTGGTGTCAAGGCCCCAGGATATGTATATCCATTGCGGGTGATGTGCCACACTGATGAAGGATGTTTGCGTGGGATGCTGGGGGAGATGTGGGAGGTGGGGAACATGGGAATCCCTGTAATTTCTGAGTAATAATTAGGTAATCTAAGCACCTTTAAATATATATATATATATAAAATAACTTTTATGTAAGCAAATGCACATATACGTGTATGTATTTATATATCATCTTACAAATATTGGTATGTATTGAGAAATATTTTGATTTTTATCCACAGTAAAAAAAGTTAAAAAAAAATACATAAATAAATAAATAAATAAAAATAAAAAATTGCATGATACTGACACAAGGATGGATATATTGACAAATGGAACTGAATTGAATGTTCTGATATAGATTATCACATATACAGTCATCTGGTGTTCAACAAGACCACCAAGGCCATTCAACTAGGAGAATGGTCTTTTCAACATATGGTCCTTGGAGAACTGGATATCCATATCCAAAAGAATGAAAGAGGAATACCATCTCACACATTATACAAAAATTAATACAAGATATAAGAGACAAAACCATAAATACCTTGGAAGATAATGTAGGGAAGCATCTACAGGATCTTGTATTAGGAAATGATTTTAGGAACTTCACACCCAAAGCATGAGCAATGAAAGAAAATATAATTAAATGGGATATCCTCAAAATTAAAAACTTTTGCACCTTAAAGGATTTTGTCAAGAAATTGAAAAGTCAGCCTACCCAATGGGAGAAAATATTTGGTAATCACTTATCTAATAGGAGCCTAATATCCACCACATATAAAGAAATCCTACACCTTGAAAATAAAAAGGCAAACAACCCATTTTAAAAAGGGGCAAGTGGTTTGAATACACACTTCTACAAAGAAGAAATACAGATGGCTTAAAAGCACATGAAAATATGTTCAACATCACTAGCTATTAGGGCAATGCAAAGCAAAACTTCAATGGGATATCATCTTACTCCCTTTAGACTGGCAGCTATTAAAAAATCAGAGGACTACAAGTGTTGGAGAGAATGTAGATGAATAGGAACTCTCATCCACTGCTGGTGGGAATGTAGAATTATGCAGCCATTGTGGAGAGGAGCATGGTGTTTCCTCAAAAAACTAATTTTAGATCGGCCATATGATCCAGCAATTCCACTGCTGGGTAGGTACCCAGAAGAATTGAAAGCAAGGACACAAACAGATATATACACACCAATGTTCACAGCACCATTATTCACTCTTTCCAGAAGTTGGAATCAACCCAAATGCCCATCAATAGATGAATGAATACACAAAATGTTGGATATACATACAATGGAATATTGCTCAGCTGAGAGAAGGAATACAGTATTTACACATGGGTTAACATGGATGAATCTTGAGGACCTTATGTTGTGTGAAGCAAGCCAAGCATTGAAGAACAAATATTACATAACCTCACTGACATGAATTAAGCAAATTGAGCAGACTCAAAGAGCTATTGTCTGGAAGTTAGTTTTACAGGAAATAGAGAGGGAAAAGAAGGTTGTGATCCAATGCCCATATGGGTGAAATCTATGATAAATTGTAAGTGTTTAGTTGTGCAGTGGAGGGACATGACAGGGGTGTAGCAATACTACTAGGTTGGAAGGTGCAGGTTTCTCAGGGGGATAGGGTGGGGAGGTTGATGGGAATTGGAGGAATGTTGGGGAAGGAAACAGGTGAACACTGGGAATTGGCAGGTATGTGTTGAAACTATAATGTTGGGACTGCTCTTTTGGGAATATAACCAGGAAGGGTTACTGGTTTAGGGTGTTGAATGGGGGGCATTCTGGACAGGGTGCATCTAGGGCAGGTTTGTAGGGACTGTGCAAGTGATCATTTTGTCATATGTGCTTTAACAGTGGGTGGAGACCCACATAATAAGGGGGAAGGTTTTGGAAACCCATCCTGTGAAGGCCTGTTATGTTCACCAAGAGAGGGGTGGGAATCCCTCAAGAATATAGGCAATGCCTAACAGGGAAGGACAGACCAGTGTGCCAAACCCTCAGTGTTGTTGCAAGTAACTATGAATCTTGTCCTTCAAGGAGTGAAGACTGGTGGTCACCATGTGCCCCAAGGAGAGGGGAGAAGGAAGAATAGAATAGATGGAACAGGGGACATTTTGGGGGCAATTGAAGTGCTCTACATTATCTTGCAGTGATGGATATAGGTCATGTTAAATTTCATCAAAAATTTATAAAAGGGTATGGTCCAAAATGTAAACCACAATGTAAACTATTGACTGTGGTTAGTAGCTATTTTTCAATATTTGTTTATCACTTGAAACAAATATCATCCACATATAAAAAAGGTATTAATACAAGAAGGGGGAAAGGGGAGGATGTTAGGTATATGGGAGTCCCCTGTATTCTGTATATGACTTTACTGTAATCTAAAACTTCTTTGAAGACAAAATGAAATAAAGTAAGAAATGTGGAGTAGAAATGGAAGAAAATGTCACTGTACATACAGGAGAACAGATCTTACAGTGAAGAAAGGCAAAACTTCAAAAAAATTTTAAAATATTTTCATTATGTCTTAATATTCCAATTTTTAAATTTTATTTTAGCTTTAGTTCTTTTAAAAAATTAAACATTTTATTTCTTATGTTTAAAACTATCATTATTTCATTTTCTTATTATTGTACTTGGCTATTTTATTACATTCACCTTTGAAGTAATTTTGGATCACAGAAGTGTTATACCTGTGGCAGGGGAGGATCATTAGTGTGCAGTGTCAGGGATGGGGGATACATGGAAGGAAGTTCACCTGGGCCTACATATAAGGCAAATAAATGTTTTCAAATGTTCATAGGGCATTGTCACAGTGAGTAAAGATTCACACAATACCCAAAAGAATATCAAATTCCCATCCTAGGGAGCTCTGCTAAATTTTCCAATGGAACAGCAACAATCTCCCAATTACAGGGGCAATGACTGGTGAAGGAGGATGGTCCATTGATGAGTCCTTGATATTGATGACTATGCTTATGAGACTTTGTTCGTGAAATTGAAACTTAGCCTTGGGTTTTAGGGTGCCTAAATGTTACCTACTGGAAGCCTACTTGTTGTTCACATTGGCCTTTCTCTAAGCCTTACTCAGCCTATAAATGCAATAACTTCCCCCCAGCATGAGACATGACTCCTGGGGATGAGCCTCCCTGGCACCAAGGAATTGTTGCCAATTACCAAAAAGCAGTGTACCTGAAAAATGATCTTGAATAAAAGGGGGAAAGGTAAAGACAAATGAATTTATATGGATGAGAATTCAAAGTCAGTTGGGAGGTCATTCCCAATCATGCATATCTCAGCATGATCTCATTGACAGCCAAAGTAGATACTACCTCCAAATAGTTGGGCTTCTGAGGGCTCTGGAGACATCCAGACACTATATTCAGGGCAGATAGTTCAGGAATTTGGACCCTTGCCAGTGGGCCCTACTTTGGAATTTATGCTCCCCAGTGGATGAGTTGGACTTAGTTTTGGTTTCCCTACACATGGCACATTTTCCCTTCTATTTGAACCTATAATTAGTAATAGAGTTGGTAGATGTACATCCAAGAGACTTATCTTTGGGCTGTCCATGTGCCAGCTGGGCCCTGAATCTCAATGGAGTTGTAACACCCACTTTCCAATTCTTTGCACTCACCCTGGACAACTAGCAAGGAATAGGTGATGGACAACAAACATACCAAGCAACTAAGAGTGTCTACAATTGCAAGCAAGAGAGTCCCATCCATCAGCCTTATTGGATCAAAGCTCCCCTCAATTAAAGGTGGAGTGAACATCACCATTCCAGAATCCTCAAGACTGGGGAATGAACCATAGTCTAAAGTAGACTTACTAGTTATTCTACCATACACATTTTGATTCCAGCAATGGAAGAAATATTGATGTGGAGGCAGTGGTCCCTGGAAGTTCTGAGGGTAGGAAGAGGGAAAAACACGTGTAATATGTGGCATTTTGGGGACTTGGGAATCATCCTGAATTATATTACAATGACAGATATGGGCCATTATATATCTTGTCAAATCCTACAGAATTGATTGGCAGAGAGTATAAATTTCAGTGTAAACGCTAATCCATGTTTAGTGGCAATGCTCCAAAATATGTTTATCAATTGCAATGAATGTACCACACAAATGAAAGAGGTTGCTAATGTGGGAAAATGTGGGAGATGTGGGGAATGGGGTATATTGATATCCCCTATATATTCTATGTAATATTTATGTAATCTAAGTATCCTTTAAAAAAATTAAAAAATTAAAAAATTAAAAAAAGAAAACCAACAAAATGAAAAATTTGTTCTTTGAGAAGATCAAAAAAATTTACAAACCACTAGCTAGACTAATGAAAAAAATAGAGGGAAGATGCAAATAAATAAAAACAGAAATGAAACAGGGGAATGTTATTACTGAATTCACAGGAATAAAAGGAATCACAAGAGGTATTATGAGAAACTGCATGCCAACAAATTAGACAACCTAAATAAATGGAATAATTCCTAGAAACACACATGCAACCTACATTGACTGTAAAAGAAATACAAGAACTCTACAAACAAATCACAGTTAATACATTGTATTAGTCAAAAAAATCTCCCAACAAGAAAAGTTCAGGGCCAAATAGCTTCACAGGTGAATTCCACCAAGCTTTTTGAGAAGAATTAATACCAATCCCACTTATAGTCTTCCTAAAAATTGAACAGGAGGAAAATATTCCAACACATTTTATGAAGCCATCATCACCCTAATGCAAAGCCAGATGAAGACACTACAAGAAAGGGAAATTACAGATGAATCTCTATAATGGGCATAGATGCAAAAATTCTCAACCAAATACTTGCTAATCGAATCCAACAGCATATGACAAGAATTATACACCATCACCAAGTAAGATTTATTCCTGGTATGCAAGGGTGGTTCAACATAAGAAATTCAATTAACATAATACACCACATTAACAAATTGAAGGAAAAAAAAAACACATGATCATCTTGATCAATTCAGAAAATGTATTTGACAAAAGACAGCATCCTTTCTTGACAAAAAACATTTTGAAAGATAGGAATAGAAGGAATTTTCCTCAATATGATAGGGGACATATTTGAAAATCCCACACCCAACATTGTACTTAATGGGGAAAGAGTGAAAGCTTTTCCTCTAAGATTGGGAAGAAGACAAGGATGTCCAGCGTAACCACTGTTATTCAACATTGTACTAGAAGTTCTAGCTAGAGTAATTAGACAAAAAAATAAAAGGCATCCAAATAGGGAAAGATGAAGTAAAATTCTCACTCTTTGTGGATGACATGGCCCTATATTTACAAAATTTTGAAATATCTATGACAAAGCTACTTGAGCTAATAAAGGAGTTAAGCAAAGTGGCAGGATAGAATATATACATGCAAAAGGAAGTGATGATTATCTACACTAATATTGAGCAATATGAGGAGGAAATCAGAAAATAATTTCATTTACAATAGCAACAAAAAGACTCAAATACCTAGGAATTAATTTAACCAAAGACACCCATTAAACTACATTCATTAAACTACCAAACACTGCAAAGAGAAATCAAGGAACACCTAAAAAATAGGCATTCCATGTTCATGGATTGGAACACTAAATATCATGGAGATGTCAATCCTACCCAAACTGATTTATAGATTCAATGCAATACCTATCAAAATTCTAACAGCCTAATTTACTTAAATAGAAAAGGCAATTACAAAAATTATTTGGAAGGGAAAGTGTAACCAAAAAGCTAAAAACATCCTAAAAAAGAAGAGTGATGTGGGAGGAATCTTACTACCTGTAGACCTTGGCCAATTTAATGTAATTATGAATTCCAAAAATATAATTGGATCATGCTTGTAAACTGACCTGTTAATCTGGGCATGATTAAGTTATGATTAGGGCATTGACTGTGCCATGTCCTTAGGGCATTGAGCCCCACCCCTTGGTGGGTGGGCAATTAAATATAAAAGGCATGGCAAGAACAGAGTTGAAGCAGTTTTTTAGAAGCAGTTTTGATGTTGGAGAGAAGGCCCCAGAAGAAGAGAAGCAAGCTGTTTGCCTGATCATCTACAGCTGACCTTGTGGAGGAAACAGGAGATAAGCCTGGAGAGAAATTCAGCCCTGGGAAGAGAGGAACCCAAGAAGCCTGAACCCTGGCAAACATCAGCAGCTGTCTTGCTCCAACACATTGCAATGGACTTTGGTGAGAGAAGAAACTTACACTTTCTGGCCTAGTAACTGTGGACTTCTACTCCAAATAAATACCCTTTATAAAGACCAACCCATTTTGGTATTTCACATTAGCACCCCTTTGGCTGACTAATACACTACCTGACCTTGAAACATATTACAATGCTGCAGTGATCCAAACAGCATGATATTTGCATAAAGATAGACATTGATCAGTGGAATAGAATTGAACTAGACCCTAATCATTATGGCCAACCAGTTTTTTATATGCCTACCAAGTCCAAATTACTGGGACAAAGCTGTATGTTCAACAAATTGTGCTGGGAGAACTGGATTTCTGTATCCAAAAGAATGAAAGAGGACCACTATCTCACTCCCTATACATGAATCAACTCAAAATAGATCAAAGAGGGTATAGTTGAAACTCAGTAGTTGAGTGCCTGCTTCCCATGTACAAAGTCCTGGGTTTAATTCCCAGTACCTCCTTAAAAATGTAGAAAAAAAAGAATCAAAGACCTAAACATAAAAACCAGGACTGTAAAACTACCAGGAGAAAATATAGGGAAACACTTTCAAGATTTTATGGTAGTTGGTGTTTTCTTGGACCTTACACCTAAAGCATGAGCAACAAAATGAAAAATAGATAAATGGGACCTCCTCAAAAGTAAACACTTCTGTGTCTCAAAGGCCTTTATTAAAAGGATAAAAATTGAGCTGACTCAATGGAAGAAAATATTTGGAAATCACATACCAATAGGGGTTTAATATACATGATATATAAACAGATGCTATAACTCAACAATTAAAAGACAAATGACCCAATTAAAAAATAGGCAAAAGACTTGAAAAGACATTTGTCCAAAGAAGAAATACAAATGGTGCAAAATCACCTGAAAAAATTTTCAGCATCACTTGTGATTAGGAATATGCAAATCAAACCTACAGCGAGATATCATTTCTCAACTATTAAAATGGCCACTATTAAAAAAGATGGAAATCTACAAGTATTGGAGAGGATGTGGAGAGACAGGAATGCTTATTCACTGTTGGTGGGAATGTGGAATGGTATGGCCACTGTGAAAATCTATTTGGTAGTACCTATGGAATTTTAATATAGATCTGCCTTGTGACCCAGCAATGTCACTACTAGATATATAACAGAAGAACTTACAGCAACGATACTAACAGACATCTGGACACTGCTTTTCATAGCAGTTTTAGTCAAAATTGGCAAAAGATAGAAACAACTCAGGTGTCCATCAACCAGTAAATGGATAAAGAAATTGTGGTGTATATGTATGATGGAATAGTATGCAGCTATAAAAAGAAATGAAGTCATGAAGGGTATAACAACATGGATGAACCTGGAGGACATTATCCTGAGTGAGTAAAGCAAGATACAAATACTGTATGCTTGCCCTATTATGAACTAAATGTATTGTGTAAACTCATGGAGTTAATAATTAGAATATAGGTCACCAGAAAATAAAAATTTAGAGAATGGAAAGTTTAGGGTTAATTTGTGCAGAATTGGTAAAATGTTCATACTCTTTGAAAAGGAAGAGAAAAGGTGAAAGCATATCATAGTGTTTGTAGCTAGCAATGTTAATATATGGGTATAACAGTGCTTGAAATGGATAGTATAAGGTCATGAATATTACTAGAAGGATATCTAAAAAATGTAACATATAACTGTATAGCAGGGAAGCCTCATGTGAAATATGAGTATTGGTAATATTGAATATAAAAGACTGTTTTCTTTGAAACTGAAAAAATGTACAATAATGTTACAATATGTTAATATTGGGCAAAAATACAACCAAAGCAAACTATGGACAGTAGTGTATAGTAATGTATGAATAAGCTTCCTTTAAGGGTAAAAATAAAGGAGATATACTAAGTGAAAGTAACTAGAAAAAAGATACTACCTGTTGTTTGTCTCCATCTATACAAAATGTATATAAAAATAAATTAGAAAGACAGAAAAAGAAGAACAGCTATGTATAGCATGTGAAGCATAGAGAGATTGAGAGGTGATTTGGGGGGGGATATAGTTTTTTGTTTGTTTGTTTTGTTTGTTTTATTATTATTCTTGGAATAATGAAAATGCTCTAATTATGATTGAAGTGATGAATGTACAACTATGTGATTATGCCAAATACCATTGGCTGTACACTTTTGATGGATTGTATGCTTTATTATCGTGTATCAACAAAATTGATTTTTTAAAATGTAAGCAACTAAAAAATGGGTTTGAATAAGCACTTCACAGAGGAAGATATATAAATTATCCAATAAGCTCATGAAAAAGTTTGCATTACTAGAAATGAGCAAAATGTATATTAAAAGCACCATGAGATCAACTGTGCATTACTCAGTCACTGTGCTTGCCTTTGCATATTGTGCATAGTCTAAAATATGTCCTCAGTGTGGTAAAGCAGAAATGCAGGCCATGCATATCAAAAAGTAGAACAGGAAAGTCAAATGCATTGGTTTTCATACTATTTTTTTCCCAAAGACTCCTTATATAAGAATCCATTAAATCAACTATAAAATTGTAATAAAATATCACTATTTCTTTAATACATTTTAAATGTATTATATTTACTTATAAAATCAATCAAGAAAATATGAGAAATGATTAGCTACTTTTTTATTTTTTTATTTTTAAAAGATACTTAGATTATATAAAATGTTACATAAAATACCCCCCACACCTTCCACTTTTCCCCACATTAACAACTTCTTTCATTATTGTGGTACATTCACTGCAATTGATGAAAACGTTTTGGAGCATTGCCACTAAGCATAGATTATAGTTTACATTGTAGTTTACACTCTCTCCCACTCAACACTGTAGTTTATGGTAGGATATATACTGGCTTGTATCTGTCATTGCAATGTCATTCAGGACAATTCCAAGCCCTGAAAATGCCCCCATATTACACTTTTTCCCTCTCTCTGACTTCAGCACCTCCAATGGTCATTGTCTCCACATCCATGATATAATTTCTTCCGTTGCTAGAATCACAAGTCTATAGCAGAATACCAGTAAGTCCACTATAGTCCATATTTTATTCCCCAATCCTGAAGATTCTGAGATGGTGATGCCCACTCCACCTCT
The DNA here is from genome assembly GCA_029593785.1 of Cabassous unicinctus. Lineage (NCBI taxonomy): Eukaryota > Metazoa > Chordata > Mammalia > Cingulata > Chlamyphoridae > Cabassous > Cabassous unicinctus. Next base: position 4,800 of record JAQZBX010052700.1, on the reverse strand, counting down.
TATTGAGAGGGGTTTTTGATATGATATGCCTGATGGATGGGACTCTTGCAATTGTAGAATCTCTCGGTTCCTTGATGTGGTGGTTGTCCATCCTCACCTCCTTGTTAATTGTCCTGGGTGAATCCAATGAACTGGAAGGTAGGTTTTGCAACTCTATTGAGGCTCAGGGCCCAGCTGGCACATGGACATCCCAGAGATTCAAGTCTCTTGCATGTACACCTGCCAACTCCAGCACCAACTATGGGTTTGAATAGAAGGGACAGAAGAGGCACATGTAGAGAAGACGCCACTGAATCCGACACTGTCACACTTGGGAGCACAAACTCCAAATTAGGACCCATTGGCAAGCACCAAACTCTGGAGCTATGTGCCATGACCAAAGGACCTAAGTGTCTCCAGAGCCCTCAGGGACCCCACTATTTGGGGTAGTATCTACTTTGGCAATCTATGAGATCCTGCTGAGATGTGCATAAGTGTTGTCTCTCTGATGACCTCCTGAAGTCTCTTAGCCTTATAAACTTATTTGTCTTTACCTTTTCCCACTTTTATTCAAGGACTTTTTCCATTTGCATCACCAGCCAGTGCTTTGTAGGAATCCCTAGGTGCCAGGAAGGCTCATCCCCTGAAATCATGTCCCACACTGGGAGAAGGTAATGCATTTATATGCTGAGATTGGCTTACAGAGAGGCCATATTTGAGCAACATGGATGTCTCATGAGGTGACTCTTAGGCACCCTACAACACTAGGTTAAGTTGTAATTTCAAGAACAAAGGCTCATAAGCAAAAGTTTCCCAAAAAAATACAGTCCCAGGAAATGATTGACAATTTTTTAAAGTGGAGACTTCTGTTCCAATCCCAAACCTCATATGGTACACTTTAAATTTTTATTTGAGAAGATGTGAATTTACAAAAGATTCATGCATAACAGCATAACATACAGGATTCCCATACATCACCCCACCACCATCTTGCCTTTTGGAGGAACACTTGTTAAAATGATGAAAAAACATCATCAGAATATTACTGCTAAATATAGATCATAGCTTTTTTTTTTTTGGTGTATTTTCCCCATAAACCATCCTATTATTAATACCATGTATTAGCATTTTATGGCTAAGACTGTAAGAAAATTTTTTCATATTTGCACTGTTAACCATAATCCATCATCTACCACAGGGTTCATTGTGTTATGTAGCCCCATGCCTTATACTCTCCATCCAAAGTGTACACTCAGTGGCTCTCAGTTTCATCACAGAGTTGTGCTGTCATCACCTCAACTTTAGAACATTTTCCTTACTTTAAAAGGGAAAATCCCATCCACACCCCCACTTTCTTCACCCTCAGAATTGATATACGACTTCCTTTGTCATTGATGCAAAAATATTTCATTATTACTAACTATAGTCCTTAAGTTCCATTAGTTGTATTTTTCTATGTATCCTCATATACTTAACACCCTTTGATAGAGACTTACATTTGTTCTAGTTCATAGAACATTCTTGTATTTGTACTAACCACTATCCCCAACCACCACTAAGTTCATTGTTGTTCAGTCCCTAGATTAACCTCTAGCATTCTTCTATTGACATTTACATCCCTAGAATAGACCCTTTCAGCTGCAATCATATGTATCAATCAGCAGTCTTTGTTATACTCACTATAATGTGTTACCATCAGCTCTATTTCCACATGTTTACAATCAACCTTATTAAAAATTCTACCCTCATTAAGTACCAGCTCCCCCTTCTCAAAACCCATTCTTTCTTCTAGTAACCTATCCTCTAGAATTTAACAACATGGGTTTAATGATCATATTTAGTTCATGTTAGTGAGACCATACAGTAGTTGTCCTTTTGTTTCTTGCTTATTTCACTCAACATAAGGTCTTCAAAGTCCATCCATGTTGTCATATGCATCCTGATTTAATTTATTCTTAAAGATGAATAGTATTCTATCATGTCTGTATGCCATATCTTGTTTATCCATTCATAGGTGATGGACATTTGGGCTGTTATAGTCTTTTGGCTACTGTGAATAATACCGCTATAAACATCAGTGTGCAAATGTCAGTTCATATCCCAGCTTTCAGTTCTTATGAATATAATCCCAGAAGTCATATTGCTGGCTCATACAGCTGATCTATATTAAGCTTCCAGAGGAACTACCAAACTGACTTCCAAAGAGGTTTCACCATTTTACATTCCCCCAATTGTATGAGTGTTCCTATTTCTCCACATCCTCTCCAGTACTTGTAGTTCTCTGTTTATTTTTAGTAATAGTAATATAATAAGATGGGAAATGATATTTCCATATACTTTGGATCTGCATTTCCCTAATAGCTATTGCTGTTGAACAACTTTTCCTGGCCAATGCACAATGAAATCTTAGCAACATATGCATTTTTCTTTCCTGGGCTGCATCTGGTGCTCATTGGGCAGCTCTGCATTATTCCAAACCCTTGCAGATCCATGAGCCCTCTTCCTCTTTCTCTTTTATGTCTCATAGCAAGACCTTAATCTCTTAGATAGAGGGACAATCTTCTGCCCCATAATATTGGCAGTTTTTCTGTAGGGATCCCATCCATTTCTTCTGTGTCTGTTCCCTGCTTTGGTAACAAAACCCACATTCCCCTGATGGTGGGCTGGCCCTGCATCCACCTTTGTCTTTCCTCAGTGGTTGTTTGTGTTCCCTTTATGGCCCTTCTAGCACAGCTTCCCATTGCTGGGCTTCTAAACTTTTGGCGACTTCAGTCAAAAAGTCTTATGCTGTGTTGCTGATTGCACCCCAAAGTAGGACAAATTGTGGTAGGTCTTTTCTATGACTTCAATATCTACTGTCCCTGAGAACAGTAGAAAGGATACAGGAGTCTTCCCCTGGGCAGACTTTAGTTTCATAATTATCTCTAATGCCATCCAAGGCAGGACCATCTCTTCCACATCCTGACCAGGAGTGGGATGATGCAGCCACATGTCTCATCTTTACCCGAAGGGCAGTTATTATTCATGAAGAGTCTTCCAGGGGATTTTACATTTGACAGCATTTTCCACAGTTGGGAATATCACTCTCATGCTCCTAGTCTCCCAGACTAAAAGAGAATGAGATGAGTTTGTCTGTCTCTGTCCTGTTGGTTGTCCTTCTCCATGGAGGCAAAAATACATTGTAGCAGATGGTTCACTTCCCCAACAAAGTCAGTAGTGCCCTTTCATTGCAGATAGCCTGACCAAGCCACATGCAAATCTCCTGTTTTTTGCCTCCATCTGTCTTTTAACTAATGTATTTCACTTTCAGGAAACTATCTCATTTCAGTGGCTTCATTTTAATCACAGCTGGGGTGGTTCTGTGTTGAATAAGTCTAACTTTGTTCCTGAAAACAGCCCTGAGTTATTAGAGCTCCTTGCACAGGGTCCCAAGCTCCCCTTGGGAGTCATATGAAACCCTTGAGACACCATGGGAGTCAGAAGATGGCAGGGGAGTGTGCAGGTGGTACAATTTCCCTTCTCATCCTAGGACCCACCTTCTGCCTCTTTGGCCCTATCAACCACACCACTTTGTCACTGTTCACATGAAGATTGCTCATATCTCACTTGTGCTCATGAAGCTAGAGGGAGGCCAGTGCTTCAGTCAGCCTATTACCCCTCAGGGAGTAGGGCTTTGATGGGATGACTGAATTGATGAATCCTTATGCCTCCATGATGACATCAAGAGCTTTGTTGGCATACAAACTTTTGAGGCAAGGCACCAATTACCACCTATAAGGAATGAGTCTCAGCAAATGGAGGATAGCAGAAAGTCCATGCAGGTAAAAACAAGAAAACATATGATGTACCCAGACACTGAATAGAACATTTTTCTCTCAAAGAGAAGAGACAAAGCAAGGTCAGATTTATTAGTAGGATTTGATCTCCCATAACCAGTGGGACACACTCCACTGCCAATGGAGCAAGATAGTCCACATTTACCACTCTCAAGTACTGTAGGTGGGGGACCTGGCTCCCTCCCTGACAGGAACAGATGTAACCACAGGGTTGGGCAATTTCCTATGGCCAAGGGTTCAGTAGTGAATGTTTAAATGATGCTCTGAGTGAAAGGAAAAGGAATGTCTCAGCAGGCCACCATCTGCTAAGGGATTCCTTTTCTCTCCAGACCCTCCTGTGAAAGAAGTGAAGCCACATTTATCAGGCTGCCACATCTCCTCCTAAGCACTGGGTTTATTTGTGGGTCATAGGGAAGGGTGACAGGTCTGACTCTGACTGTCCCTTCCCACATTATGTTTTGCTTTCCCTATAATCTGAACCTGTAACATATTCATTCTATTTCTGTTGACTAATGGTTTTTATTTTGATAAGATATAGAGAATGAGAATTTGTAAGAGGCAAATACTCTTAAAGAGATGTAAGTTTTAACTATTCCTTCAGCCTGATATTTAGTACTACACCCTCCAACTTAAGTTTAAATGAATTCTTATTTAGCCACTAGAAGAAATTTTGTTAAAAGTGAAAGACCATGTAATCTAACTGTTGTTAAATCACTTTCAGGTAGATCGCAGAATTCAATTCCTTGTGATTGCTGGACTGAGACACCTCTTTCTTTCTGGATGTCAGCAGAGGGCCATCCCTACCTTCTAAAAGTCACCCATATTCTCTGGCTTATGATGCCTTTCTCCTTCTTCAAAGTCAGCAACTGTGTCCAGCCCATCTCACTCTTCAAATCTCTCCTCCTTCTATTGTCTCATTTCTCAACCAGAAAAAGTTCTAAATTTTAACAACCATAAATTTTAAGTAGTGGATAAGATGAGGCTC
>JAQZBX010052699.1:0-10973 GCA_029593785.1 Cabassous unicinctus | reverse complement strand
TCAGGTCCCGGTGCCTCCTAAAAGAAGACAAACAGACGCCGCCCCCACTGCTTGAGCTAGACACTGTCCCTGCCACAAAGTGTTAGATGCCACCCTCGCCACAATGAGCAGATGCCACAAGCCAGCAGACTCCACAACCTGCAGGGAGCAGATGTAGCTCAGGCCGTTGGGCACTCGCCTCTTATATGGTAGGTCCTGGGTTCAATTCCTGGTGCCTCCTGGAGAAGGCAAGCAAACAGTGTGCAGACAAACTATATATAAACTAGTGAGAGAACTATATGGGGGCAGGGGGTAGGGATAAAGAAAGAAAATTAAAGTAATAAATAAATATTTTAAAAAATGTTATGGGATGCTGCAAATGCTGTGCTGAGGGATAATTATAGCCATAAACACTTACATTAAAAAATAAGAAAGACTCAAAATTGAAGACCTAATGGCACACCTGGAGGAACTAGAAAAATAACAGCAAACTAATCCCAGAGCAAGCAGAAGGAAATAAATAACAAAGATTAGAGCAGATTTAAAAGGAATTGAGAATAGAAAAACAATAGAGAGAAATAACAAAACCAAAAGTTAGTCCATTCAATTGGGGAAAATAGTTTCTTCAACAAATTATACTGGGAAAACAAGATATGATATGCAAAAGAGTTTAAGAGAACAACTCTCTCATTCTTTACTTTGCCTGAGCCTTCCTTACCAACTTGAGAATTTTTTAGAATAAAACTTATGAAGCAAAATGCCCTTTATAATAAATGGCAACCAATTTAAAATAAGTGGAATATGTAAATCATTGAAGGGAAAAATCTTCTGTCTTTTAACACTTCCAGATGCAAATTATTTTAATATTCTCTACTTAATTTTTTAAAGCAATTTATTGAAGTATATCATTCAAACATGAAAATGCATAAACTATAATTGTTCAGTAAACATCGTGAACTTACAAAACAAACATGCATAACATGATACAGGGCTCTCACACATCGACTCTGCCCCCCCCAAAACATCCTGCATTGTTGTGAGACATTTGTTAACAAATCATGAAAGAGCATCATCAAAGTATTACTACTAACTATAGTCTGTATCTTGCTCCCCTATACATTTTTTTAAGGATTTATTTGTTTATTTACTTTTATCCATTTTTACCCCTGGCCCCTGTTTTTGCTGTTTCTGTGTCTATTCGTTGGGTGACTCTGTGTCCGTTTCCTGCCCTCTCTTCTCATCCTTCTCCTCCTGTCTTCACTGGGATTCAGTCCGCAGAACCTCCGATGTGGGAGAGAGGCATCCTACCACCTGTGCCAACTCAGTTCCTGGTTTTTCAGCGTGTCTCGTCTTGGCTCTCCCTTGTGTCATGCTCCTGTTATGTCATCTTGCTGCGTGGCTCATGGGGCCCGACAGCTAACCTGCAGACAGGGCCTGGTGGCTCACCCACTCGCGGGGCCTGGTGGTGCACCCATGCACGAGGCCTGGTGGCCCATGCACCTTCTATATTTTCCTTTTTTTAATTTTTACCGGGAGGTCCCGGGAATTCAACCCTGGTCCCTCCATATGGGAGACAGATGCCCAACCACCTGAGCCACATCTGTCCTTCTGTTATATCTCTTAAGATTGACCAAAGATACCCAAAGTTACAGTCTTTTCCCATACAGGATGGTCATATAATAAATCAGGCTTAGTTTATCACCAGCATTCTAAAACCCAGACCTAGGGAGAAAACCTAGGTCTGGGGACACTTGCATGGTTTCTAATAAAGCAAATGTTTAGCCTACCCTGATTATCACAAAATCAGGACAGCGAGAATATTCGCATTCTACTTAATTTTTGATGGCTCTGTTTAAGTCTGTCAAGAAATATAATGCATCCAAGAAACTCTTCAGCATCACCAACCACAATAGAACAGTTCACATAAACATTTCTGAAATTTCACCCAAAATTTATGGAAGGGCTAAGAAGAAAACAGACCCTGTTACTAGAGAAATAGTTTAAAATCAAAAGTAATAAACAGTGATTCTCAAACATTCTCAAAAAGGAAAGCTCAGGCAAAGTAAAGAATGTACCAAATTCAGTCTCATTTTTAATGTAGAATGCATTTCAGTTCATTATTGTTGTCAGTCAAGGAGGTTATCTCATTTTTAAAAGAAGCATTACACTCTCTTTAAAAACAAAGGTACACCTTCACCCTAATTGAAAATTCAGTGTACTGGATTTACTTTATTTTAGCCAATATGTAACAAACAAAATCTTTTTCTTTGATTAACATCTATTTTTTTATTTTACATTGTTTTGTTTTGATAACCATATATTAAATAAAAGCAGGGTAACATACTGAACTGTTTAGATGACTCTGAAGAAAGAGTATGGTAAAATATTTCTTGCTTCCACTCACAATCAGTTTTTTTTTTTAAGATTTATTTATTTTTCACCACTCCCTCATTGTTTTGCACTCACTGTCTGCTCTCAGTGTGTTTTTTTGTGACTGCTTCCTTTCTCTTTAGGAGGCACCAAGAACTGATCCTGTGACCTTCCAGAATGGGAGAGAGGCACTCAATCCCTTGCGCCAACTCAGCTCCCTGGTTTGCTGCATCTCTTATTGTCACTCCTTTGTGTCTCTTTTGTTTTATTTCATCATCTTACTGTGCCAGCTCTCCGGGCAGACCAGCACTCACGTGCGGGCCAACATTCCGCCTGGTCCAGCACTCCTGTGCAGGCAGGCTCGCCTCGCCGGACAACTCTCCCCTCAGGCCAGCATGCCACGTGGGCCAGCACGCTGCTCAGGCCAGTACAACGCAAGGACCAGCACGCCACAGGGGCCAGCACTCTACTCAGGCCAGGACTCTGTGTGGGCCAGCACTCCACACAGGCCAGCTTTCTGTTCAGGCCAGCTCACCACATGAGTCAGCTTGCCTTTCACCAGGAGGCTCCAGGAATCAAACCCTGGACCTCCTAAAAGGTATACAGGAGCCCAATTGCTTGAGCCACATCCGTTTCCCAAAATTAGTTATTGATGATTAATTCTTTTATCATTTGAAGAGTTTAAAGGGTAGACAGAGTTTTAAAAAGGGATTTCTTTCATTGTGCTAGACTTTCATACACTTTGGTAAATAATTTAGAAGGAAAAGCAGAGGCCTTTACCTAAAGCTTGCTTCACTGTAAAACTGATTCCAAAACTTTATATCATATTACTGGAGTCAGGAGTCAAAGAAAAGGGAAAACATTAGATTTTTCACTCTTTCCAGAAAGGTCATCTTGTCTCCTAGTCCTGCCATGGGGACAGGTACATAGGACGGTGGAGCTAGAAGTTTCCCACAGTATTTCTCCAGTGTGCCACCTATAGAAGCCCTTAATGTGTGCACAAAAGGGACTGCAAGCAACTCAGCTATCAGTTATCCATAGGGAATTACAGAATCTATGATCATTACATTGAAGTTAGTTTCTTAGAGCTTCTTCAGGTCTGATTGTACACTACACCTTCCCACAGGAATTTCACATCTCCAGTTGTTTACAGAAAGAAGCCTTGTAATTTTATTTGCTGAATGCCAGTATGAAAATTTTGACCTCACATAAATAGCCAGGTCCAAAATTCTTTGCAGACTTTCAAATTGTTCTATATGCCTACCCAGTATCTTAATATCCTTTATCTCTTTGCCATATTGATCTTTATCTCCTTGAATTGATTAAGGAGATTTGTGTGAATATCATTGATTTGTTGTCTTAAATCCTGTGTCTCATCAGGATTTTTAAATCTGTTCCTTTGCCTGGGCCATATCTTCCAATTTCTTAGTATGGCTTTTAATTTTTTGTTCATGTTTAGGCATCTGATTAGTTGGTGAATTTATTTTGATGGTCAATTTCTCTCTCTTGCCTAAGTGGTTTGGTTTCATGGCTCTTCTTGGATTTTTGGTTCAACTTTTTCTAAATCTTTATATTTTCCCAGGTTAAGTTATCAAAACAAGGCCAGGGATCCAGTAATGGGACACAAACCAAATGCATGGCAGCCAGGTATATGAGACTCCAAAAAGCTTTCCTTCTTGCAGTTTCCCGACTTGCCTGCAGATGACACTCTTCAGCGAATCTTTTCATAGAGTTGTTTCTTTCAGCCTTCACTAACTGGCCTAGCTGGAGCCAAGTGTCAAAGAAGGGTCTCCTGGCCAAATTCACTGAAAAGAAACCAGCCTTTGCCCTCCACTGCACCCTCCCTCTTCCCATGGAGGAAAACCTCCATCCTCCTCTCAGTGGCCTCAGTGAGACTCGAGTTTTAATGATTCTGTTGACATTGAGGGTGGGGGGTGGGATGATTCCCAGTTGTGGGGTTGAGTAATTCATGGTTTTCGTTTCAGCCTCTTTTTCTGTCTTTCCCTCTTCCTTTTGGACAATGTGTAGCACTCTCCTGGTCTGCAGATCCTTAAAGTGGCTCCCTCAGACTGTTTTTTGCCCTTCTTCCAATGTTTTTGTAAGAGATTTGAGCCCTGCTGACACTGATGCCATCTTTCCAGAAGTACCCCAGGTGGTTAAAATTCAAATATATAAAAATAATATTTAATTTTCTACCAATTTGATTTCAATATTACACACATACTGATTCCTATATCCATCCATCCCCAACTCTTTTTTTGTACTTGTCACTAATATTTTTGTACATTTTATGTTCCAAATATAGGTTTATCATTACTTTTATTGCATTTGCAACTTAGAACCTATTTGAAGTAAGAAATGGTTTACATACCAAACAATACAATTGTTCTAACTCAACTTTGAAGGGCATGAGTTGGGGAAGCCATAAGACCAAAGAACGCACCAGACAAATGGTTAGACATGAGCTTTATTAGGACTTACAAACAGGAGAGGCTCTTCAATGGCAGCCAATGAAAGAACGAAGACAGCACACCCAAAGATACAAGAAAATGTAGGGCAATATAAAAGGTCTCACGACAAAGACATTCAATAGGGTATAAGAACAGATTATTTGCAAGAATAACATGAGAATCACAAATTGGATGTTTGGTGATGTTATTGCAGGAAGGCCTTACTCAGGCATGAGAGGATTAGTTTTCAGGACTACATGTACATTCTTTCCTTTGGGGAGGCCTGTTCCATTTTAACTAGTGAGTGTCCAGGTTATGCCAGTGGGTACATGTTTTGAGCTATGTTTCATTGATGGGGAGGGGGAATCCTAGGGGCCTGGACTCCCAAAATCCAACCCCATGCATCAGCCAGCAGTGGCCATAGGACATGCATTGCATACACATTCCACAGCAACAATATAACAGAAGATGGAATAATAAGAGGCCTCCACAAGAAGCTAGCTGACCTATGAGTACATGTTGCCAGGGCTAGGGGAGGGAATTAAACCTGTTACATAGGGGGTCAGTGGCTAATTTATCAATGTGCAGTATGTGCTTTTGCATATGATTTAAAGCTTGTGAAATATTATAGGAGTGATCAGGAGTTTATATATACAATGTTAAACGTTAATGTTTGACCGAGAAATTACATAATTCAGAGGGTATCCACCCCATATTAAAGATTCCCTTTTGTTCTTCCATACAGACAGGGACAACATGATTTAGGGTGACAGATTTAGTGTTAACTATCCTAAACCATTATACACAGCATATTTTAATAAAGGTTTAGGTTTATTTACTCTCTCCTTTACAAGGGAAAAAATATAATTATGAGTCCCATTGAAAGACAGCAGCTGGATTTCAGTCTTAAATGAGAAGGTCTTTTTCCTAACTCGTTTTGGGTCATATCCTGCCGTTCCACCAAGGTGCTACATGCTGTCCAATTTGCAGGAATGACAGTCAAAGGAAGGCCAGTAGTACCCAAGGATGGCAGGTTTGTGCAAATCCAACATTGGGTCTGATTTGGGACATGAATTACTGCTGGAGCCCACTGCAGCAAAAGGTATTGCCTAAGGTGCTATGGGAGAAAAGAAAGATTTTTATGGGGATCTCTAAAGGGCAGATTATGCTGGTTTAACAGTATATGAGCAACATTTCCATTATAAAATAACAAAGTACTAGGTAGAGGGGTCTATGAGGAGACTTCCAATACCGTACATTTTCCCCTTTTAAATTCTTTGTTATATCAAAAAAACTAGTTATATCAAAAACTAGTTTAGGAATAAGAAGAGTCCACATAGATACACTCCTGCATAGGGATGGCAGGCTTCAGATCAGACAATTTTGTGTTAATCCCTCCACTTGCAACAAGGCTTGGTATGCTGCAAGTATTTGCTTTTCTAAGTGGCTATATTGCAATTTGGCTGCTTTCCACAATTGTGACCCAAGAGATATTCGTTTAGAATGATACTTTTGCCATAAACCCCACCCAAAGCCAATATTGATACTGGCCACATCCAATTCACAGGGTAAGTCAGGTTCAACCCCCCTTAGTGCTTGAGCCTGTGCTATTGCCCTCCTTGCTTCTTTAAAAGCAGCCTGCTGGGGGTCCTTCCACTCCCATGCACAGTCTTTCCTGATTAGCTCATATAATGGTTTTAATATCTGAGCTAAATGAGGGATGAACAGTTTCTAGCACCCAAACAACCTAAGAAAGGCCATCAATTATTTTGGAGTTTGTGGTGTGGGAAAGCATTGTACTTTTTCGACTACAGCAGAAGGTATAGTTTTTGTCTTACCCAACCAAACAACATGCAAGAATTTAACAGGGAAGTCAAGACCTTGCAGTTTGTCCCAATTGATTGTCCATCCTCGGCTTTATGGATGAGATGTTGTTGTCTCTGATGCTCCTTTCAATTCTGAAAGGGAATAATTGGTTAACATAATATCACCAATATAATGGAATAGGGTTACACTCAGAGGTTTCTCCTCCAGCCAGATTCTTTGCTAGGAGACCATAGCAGCTTGTTGGGCTATATACACAACCTTGGGAAGCACTGTAAAAGTCCATTGTTGGCCTTCCCAGGTGAGGGCAAATGCAGTCTGGCTTGACTTGTCAAAGGAGATACTAAGAAAAAAATTAGCAAGGTCTAAAACAAAGTGATAGTGATATAACATGTTCCATCAAGTTTCCGTATTGACCATACTGAACTATTGAAAGGACTGTGGTTAGTTACTATTATACTACTTTCTCTCAGGCTACTAGCAACCATCTCAGACTGCCAGTACCCACCAATTAATCACCCTGTGGCCCACACTTCATGGGTAAGTTATTCAGATGTAGAGAATAAAGAGTAAAGAGTAACAAAAAAGAATAAAGAGTAAAGAGTAACAAAATAAAAAATAAAAAACCTACAAAAAAATCTCAATCTATCTTCTCAGTCACTAAGTTGCTTGTCCCACAGCTTCTCCTCCCCCAGTGAGCTGGCTGGGTGTCTGACAACCCACTGGATTGCTTTCTATCTCACTTCCCTTCTGGGCCAGCTGGGTGCCTGACAACTCACCAGCTGTCTCTCTCTGTACCCCCTTTCTGTCAGGCCAGTTGGGCATCTGATGACTCGCAGCCTGCCTCTCCTAGGTCCCCTTTCTCTCATGTTTGTTGGGCATCTAACAGCTCACCAGCTGCCTCTCCTGGCTCCCCTCTCACCCAGGCTGTTGGGTGCCTCTCAGCCCATCCCTTCACTGACCCAGCTCCTCTCTCTCCCAGGATGGGTGGGTGTGACAGCCTGCCTGATCATCTTCCTTCTCCCTTCTTCCTGGATCTGCTTCAGCACTGGATGGCATCTCTCCTTTTCCTGAGTACCAGCTGACATCTGGTTCACCCTCCCTACTTCTCTCTCCCTGTGAGCCAGCTGGTTGCCAGTCCCCACATCTGTTTGCCCTGCAGCTCCCACACCTTGAGAGCCTCCTGGGCAGCTGGACATACCCCTGGTTGTCCAGTGTCTTTCCTCACTCTCAGAGCCAGGTGAGCACTGGTCTTCCAGCCAAATCATTTCTTTGGCTTCCCTTTCCTATGAATCAGCTGGGTGGTGGCTTGCCTGCCTTAGCTCCCATGGTTTCCCTCTCCCCTGACCACCTTGGTCCTCCTCTCTAGCTCTAATTGCTGATTGTCCCTGTGGTTCCATGGCTTCCCTTCTGCCAGGCAAATGGGCTTTGCTTCCTGCAGTTTTGGGAGGAGCATTGCAGCCTTCCATTCTCTACACAGAATCTAGGATATCTGGCAAATTTTGGCCAGTGATTTTGTCTGCTGTGTCCCAGGATTCACACACTTCCAGTCTATGTGGGACTTTGACATTGTCCTGAGTACCAGCAGAGAACTAAAGATAATCTGCCTTCTAAAATACCTTCCCTACTGTCCTGGACTGGTTGCTGATGACATAGAGGGAGGGAAGGTGCAGACAGCCAAGGGATGAAAGCATCTTCTGAGACAGATGGTTTTCTGAATCTTGGCCTGCCCTCGGGAACATTGCTTCTGCACTGCCCTCCAGTGTGAGGTTATAGTGAATGAATTCCCTCCTAGTGTCTGAGGACTGACCTGAGAGGTCTGCTAAAGAGTGTCATCTGCTATCAGACCAGGAAAGTGCACAAAAAGAAGGAAAAAATAAATAATAAATAAAAGAGAAAATCTGTAGACTTTACTGCCCCCTCTCCAAGGCCTTTGGAAACTGGCATGCACATCATGACTGGGTCATTAGCCCCAGCTTGAGTAGGTAAAGAGGGGCATTCCTATAGTTCTCGAACAAGATGAACCAAGAATCAAAGAACAGTGGTAGCATATGACTACTTAACAGTAAATCCCTAGGCAATAGAGAGAAACTGATCATCAGAGTAAGCCCACCATCATAATCAGATGCCTAGACATCAGCAATTACAAGCCATGCTAAGAAAAAGGAAGATATGATTCAAGCAAAGGAAGAAATCAAAGATCCAGACAAGACCAGGACTTGAAACAACTAATCAATGGGCACCATGAAATGCATTTAGTGGGCTGAACTAAGAGCCGTATGGATGGTTATAGTACACAAGCCTGGGGATGCATTAACAATCTGTAGTAGTAGTTGAGCAGTATACAAAGGCCTCACCACTTAAATTGCAACTTGGAGACAGTAACAATGGACTATTGTGGGCTGTACTCTGTGGGGAGGAGATTTATGGAAGGATCTGTTACCAGTGGTGGCAGGTAACTGCCTATCACATCCCTGCCCACTCATTTAATACCCGTCTTGGGAATGTTGAGGCAAGTGCCCTTGCCAAGGTCCAGAGCCATACCACTGAGACTGGGAAAGTGGCAGAGTATCTCCACAGGAAAAGTGGACATTATGGCTACCAGACCCTGTGGTGCCTAGCCCAACATTTCCAGCTGCCTGTCACTTGCTATTAGCTCATGGATATCACCCATGATATCCCTTATGCTTGCTCCGGTAACCACAGCAATTACCTCACTGGATGCGACATACTGGCTGAGCACAGACCCCAGTAACATGATGGCAAGTGGATTACAGGGACCCTACCTGCTCTCTGAAAGGGCAAAGTATGCTTTCACTGCCGCAGACACCTCCATGGGACTCTTGTTGTTCTTCCCACTGGCACAGGCCTTATAAAAAGGATAAATGGCTTTTTGAAGGAACAAATAAAAGGCAACCAAGGATCTTTACAACAATGGACTAAAGGGCTGTTTCCAGCCCTGACCATTTAAATTCAGTACCTCAGGCTACTGAGGCAGAAGAGTTTGCATATGATTATGCAGTGAATGTACCACACTAATGAATGATGTTATTAAAGTGGGAAAATGTGTGAGGTGTGAGTAGGGAGCATATGGGAATCCTCTATATTTTTTTATGTAACATTTATTTAATCTGAGTATATATGTATGTGTGTGTGTGTGTGTGTGTGTGTGTGTGTGTGTGTGTATGAACCATAAGTAGGAAAATTATAAAAGAGTCCAACTCTGATACCTTGGGGAGATATGTCATCAAATATTCCAAAGTAAGGCCCCTGGCAGGGTGTCAAATTCCTGGGTTTGTCTGCCCTGCCTATAGTGTCCAGATGTCTCTAGAGCCCTCACAAACCCCCCTGCTTGAGGCACTGTTTACTGTGGCAGTCAGTGAGATCCTCCTTAGACATGCATAAGTGTAACTCCTGGCTTGATCTCTCAACTCACTTTGAAACCTCTTAACCAAAAAAACTAATTTGTTTACAATATTTCCCACTTCTGTTCAAGGTCTTTTTCCAAATACATTGCTAGATGTCACTTCGTAATAATCCCTTAATGCCAGGGATGCTCATCACTGGGAGTCATGTCTCATGCCAGGGGGAATGTAGTACATTTATATACTGAGTTTAGCTTAGAAAGAGACCACATTTGAACAACAAGGAGGCTTTCAGGAGGTAACTCTTAGGCAATGTATAATACCAGACTAAGTTTCAATTTCACAAGAACAAAGTTTCTAAGTACAAGTATCATTATCAGGGCCCTGGTATATTGGTCTGTACTCCTTCACTAGGCACTGCCTATGTACTCTAGGAATTCTTGCCACACTATTAGAGAATGAAGCAGGACTCCCTAAGAGGCAATTTATTATTCTTTCTGTTATTGTGTCAGTCTCCACCCACCAAGAAACCACCCCATGAGCACCTGAACACATTCATATTCCATAGAGGCATGCACCAGGTGCACCTCTCCCCAAATATCCCCCCACCACCAACACCCCACACCAGTATTTCTGCCCTGCTGCAGTTGTGACTCTTCTTCACTCCAAAACCTCCTCAAAAACAAAGCCAAAGGTAGTTACTGATTTTTTTTGAGATTTCCTCCTTGACCCACTGTTTGTCTAAGAGTGTGTTGTTTAACTTCCATATCTTTGTGCCTAATCTGGTTCTCTGGCCCTTAGTGATTCCCAATTCATTCCATTGTGGTCAGAGAAGTTACTTTGTATAATCTCAATCTTTCTGAATTCATTGAGAGTTGTTCTGTGGCCTACCATGTGGTCTATCTTAGAGTATGATCCATGTGCACTGGAGAAGAATGTATATCCCACTGCATTTTGGTGCAGTGTTCTGTATATGTCTATTAGG
>JAQZBX010052698.1:0-19064 GCA_029593785.1 Cabassous unicinctus | reverse complement strand
CAGTATATAACGACCATCTTTGATCCTCATAACTATTTTTTATTTCAAGTCTATTTTTTTCCAATATTAGTATAACCTCCTGTGGCAGTCTGATATTGTTTATGAATTCCAAAATTAGATATTGGATTATGTTTATAAACTGGTCTGTTCCTCTGGGCATATTAGATTATATTGGATTCAGAGGTTTCACTTTTACTTGATTATTAAATAATGATTAAGGCTTTGATTGGGCCATGTCAGTAGAAAACTGCACCGCAGAGAAGGGAGGAGGGAGTTTTGATCCTGGAGCCCGGGAAGTAAACACACAGAGAAGCAGAGCAGGCTCCATTAGACACGGCAGAAGCCCCGGGAAGAGAGATGAGCCATTCGCCTGATAGTCTACAGTTGGCCTTGTGGAGAGAGCAGAGAAGCTGAGCCCGGAGAGAAACAAGCCCTGGGTGGAGAGGAACCCAGGAAGCCTGAACCCTTGCAGATGTCAGCAGCCATCCTGATCCAACATGTGGCAACAGACTTTGGTGAGGGAAGTAACTGTAAGCTTCTACCTCAAATAAATACTCTTTATAAAAGCCAACAGATTTCTGGCATTTTGCATCAGCACCCCTTTTGGCTGACTAATACACTTCCCTAGCTTTCTATTGGATCCTACTTGCATGGTATACCTTTTTCTGTACTTTCACCCTTAATCCACTTATAACATTGACTTTAATGACAACATATTCTCACAGACAGCATATAGTTGGGTCATGCTTTTTTAATCCATTCTGCCAATCTTTGTCTTTTGACTGGAGAGTTTGATACATTTACGTTTAAAGTCACTATTGATAATACAGGACTTTCTTCTGCCATTTTGCTATTTAGGCTTTGTGAATCTTATACCTTTTTTGTCCCTCACTTCTGTTAAAGCCTACTTTGATATTTATTTGCTTTTTGTGTTGTACCATAAATAGATAAATAGTGCCTTCTCATTTCTATTTGGGTATATTTTTCATCTTTTTTCCTTGTAGCTACCGTGGGGTTAACATTTAACATGCTAAATATATAACAGTCATATTTGGTTTGATACCAACAACTTCAATAGCATGCAAATATGCTTTTCCTATACTCCTCTGTCCCCCCACCACTTTTTGTACCTGTACCACTTATATCTCTGTACAGTGTGCATATTGAAACCTAGTTTTATCATTATTTTTTATGTATTTGCATTTTAGCACCTGTAAGAAGTAAGAAGTGGAGTTACATACCAAACAATACAGTACAATAATAATGGCATTTGTAATTATCCAAATGGTTGCCTTTACCACAGGTCTTTATTTCTTTATGCTGCTTTGAACCACTGTCTATAGTGTCCTTTCCTTTCCGTATACAGAACTCCCTTTAGTATTGCTTGTGGGGCAGGTCTAGTGGTGATAAACTCCCTCAGGTTTTGTTTATCTGAACATGTCTTAATCTCCTTTTTTTTTTTGTAGGTACTAGGCCAGGGATTGAACTTCAGACCTCATGTGTAGGAAGCCAGCGCTCAACCACTGAGCTAATAGGCTCCACTGAGTGGATTTTTCATTTGTTTGCTTGCTGTTTCTCTCTCTTTTTAAAAAATTTTTTTTTGCTTTTAGGAGGCACTGGGAACCAAACCTGGGACCACCCATGTGGGAAGCAGGCATTCAACTGCTTGAACCACATCCACTCTCCTCCCATTCATTTTTGAAAGAAAATCTCACCAGATACAAAATTCTTGGCTGGCAGTTGTTTTCCTTCAGCACTTTAAGTATTTCAACCCACTGCCTTCTTGCCTCCATGGTTTCTGATGGGAAATCAGCACTCCATCTAATTGGGACTCCCTGGTATGTAACTCATTGTTTTTCTCTTGCAGCTTTCAGAAACATCTCCTTGTTCTTTGCTTTTGATAGTGTGATCAATATATGACAGGATGTATTTTTCTTTATGTTTATACTGTTTTGTGTTCTGAGCTTCTTGAATGTACATAGTCACATCTTTTGCTAAGTTGGGGAAGTTCTCTGTCATTATTACTTTGACTATTCCTTCTACCCCTTTCTCTTTCTTCTCCTTTTGGAATTTCCATAATGTGTATATTGGTGTGCTATTTTGACTTTTAATATTTCTTTTTTCTTTCTGCTTCTCAACCTGACTCATTTCAAGGTCCTGTCTTCAAGTTCACTGATTCTTTCTTCTACCAGCTCCCATCTATTCTTGAAACCCTCCTAGGCATTTTTCATTTCAGTTATTGTGGTCTTCAACTCCAGTAGTTCTCTTTAGTTCCTTTTTAACATTTCTATCTCTTTACTTAGATGCTCATATTTTTCATTGATTATTTTCCTGATATCCTTTATTTCTTTCTCTATACTTTCCTTTATCTTTTTGAGCATTTTTTAGGATAATTTTTAAAAAGATTTATTTATTTATTTAATTTTTTATCCATTTTTAACCCCCCTCCCATTTCTGCTGTTTTTTGCATCCATTTGCTGGGCAATTCTCTGTGTCCATTTCCTGCCCTTGCTTATCATCTTTCTCCTCCTGTCTTCACCGTAATTCGATCCTGGGAACCTCTGATGTGGGAGAGAGGCATTCTGCCACCTGCACCACCTTAGTTCCTGGTTTTTCAGCACATCTCATCTTGGCTTTCCCTTGTGTCACTCTCCTGTTACATCATCATCTTGCTGCATGTGGCACACCCATGCACGGGGCCTGGCGGCACACCCGCGTGTGAGGCCTGTGGGCTCACTCGCTTGTGGGGCCTGGTGGCGCGCCCATGTGTGGGGCCTGGTGGCCCATGAACCTTCTATATTTTTCTTTATTTTACCAGGAGGTCCCAGGGATCAAACCCAGGTCCCTCCATATGGAAGATGGATGCCCAACCATTTGAGCCACACCCGCCCCCAGGATAATTTTTTTAAGGGCTTTGTTCTATATGTCCACATTCTTGTCTTCTTCATTTGTGTTTTCCGTATTTTTATTTTCTTCCTTTGAATGGGCCATAATTTCCTGTTTGTTTGTTTTGTACTCTTTTGTTGCAAACTGTACATTTTGAAATTTTAATATGTTAACTCTGGGATTTATACCCTGGGATGTCTGCTTCTTGGTTTTGTAACAAGCTGGTGATAATAGAGATTTTCTTTAGCTTAAGCCCTCCTATCAGGAAAGCCTGCCCAAGGCAAATGCAGTGTGTGGCATTTTCCCTTTCTTTCTGGGCCTCTTTCTGTTTACAGGAGTTTCATTGTCCCCTCTGTTTCCCAGGAGACAGACCTCCCTCTCCCAGGTATTTGAAGTTGGCAGGCCTTTGTCCCAGACTCCCCACCTCTTTTTTTTCCTACAGTCCTTTTGTTGTTTCATGTTGCTTTTACCTGAAGGGCAAATTCTGGGGGGATGCTAACCCTGTACAGGACTTTCCCAAGTTGGTCTTTCCCAGCCAAAACAAGGCCAAAGACCCACAAAGGGGGCACAGACTAGTTCCAAAGTGCCCTGTGGAGGGGATTAGGAAGGGTGCCACAAGCTTCTCTCATGGCTACCCAAAGCTGGGGAGTCTGGGAAAGCATCTGATGAGCTGAGAGGAACCACACATCCCCTTCCCCATATTTCTTATGCTTACCCCTTTGTTGGTGTCTTTTTCAGTTTAGAGACAGCAAGCAGGCTAAAACAGAGTTGCTCCATGTGAGGCTCTGAAAATGTTTGAAATATTAACTACTATTTATATATATATTTAAAAATAACAAATCAAGCTGAAAAGAAAGATATTGAAGATATTAAACTATTTTTCTGGCTACCTATGCAAAATAAATGATTACCACACATTTTTAGGGTAATAATTACACCACTTATGATGAACATGACACAGCATTCATAAGTGGTGCCTGGGAATAGCCAGGATTAGGTCCACACGGACCTGGTATGACATGGTTGTCACCATCTAACCCATCATGGAAATCCCCTTAAGTGAATGGCCCAAGAATCAATTATTTTAATGATGATCAAATCAGTTGAGATTCTAAGGGTTTTTGTTTTCCTGCACCACCAAATTTCCTATTTGGTTATATTCCTTTGTTAAGAGTTAGGGTAACAGCACCACATCTTCTGTAACAGAATCTCTCCTCTGCCATTCATTGCCAATAAGACCATGAGCAATTCTGCCTTAGTTTCTTAGGGCTGCTATAACAAAGTACCACAGACTGGGTGGTTAAAACCAGACATTTAATAGATAGAGATAGATCGATAGATCGATAGATAGATATTGTCTTGCCCTTCTGGAAACTAGAAGTCAGAAAACCAGGTGTTGGCAGGGCCATGCTTCCTCTGAAGTCTGTAGGCTTCTGGAAGTTGCTTGCCAGCAATCATGGCTTTTTTGACTTGTGGGATAACTCAGTCACTGCCTCTGTCTTATGGCCATTGCTCTTTCCTTGTGTCCAATTCTCCCCTTCTTATAACGACACCAGTCATATTGGATTAAGGCCCACCCTAATCCAGCTTAGCTTCATCTTAACTAATAATATCTTCAAAGATCCTATTTCCAAATAGGATCACATTCAAGAAACTTGGGGCTAGATTTGAATCTACTTTTGGGGGGACATAATTCAATCCATAACCCAGGCAGATGGAACAGAATTTTAAAAGGCCTTGAATTTGGATCAGGCTTCATTTGCCGAAGGGAAAATCTGTTATAATGTCATAAGCCTCCCAGGGAAAATGTTTAAATTGCACAGGAGTCCAAGCGATACTGCAGTTGCATCTCAGCTATTCTTGAAGGAACAGCAACAGTGGCTTGCATTATTTGAAGAAAAAATAACAGGAATAAAGACACCATCATGCTGGTTTTGCTCTCAGTGCTCCAGCCCACTCTGGCCTCCTTGCTCTTCCTCTAAGCACATGATCTGTTCCCAAGGCTTAGAACAATCTCTGTCACAAATAGGTGTCCAGTCAATAAATATCTGCTGAGTGAACTGAATACATTTTTAAAAAATTGATTCCGTGTATGGGAAAATGGAGATTTGGGAAGCTGGGCTTTTCAGGTTCTGTTACATAGTATATATTCTGTAGGGGCAGAGAATTGGACATGGTCTTGCCTGTAGCTTAAGAGGAGATAGTTGGAAGAAGGGTGGCCTGGGAGCTTTGAGATAGTAATCTAAAAGTAGGTGAGCATAGATTGAGATTGAGAGGAGTGAGGTGGATTCTGTGACAAACTAGGAGCAATGGTGAAAGGACCAAATCACTCACTAATCATTACAAGTGAATTCATCTGAACAATGACCGCCTTGTGTTCATCATACCTGCCTCCCTAATGACCAGAAAACTTGTTGCTGCTGGCCTAAGAGAGGGATTCTTGTGTTATTGGCAGCCACAAGCCATGGAGTGGGGGATAGATATAAGAGGACTTGTTTGGCATCTGGTTCAAGTGACAGAGTCTGTGGGGGAAAGTCCAGATAAATTCTTACTTTGCAGATGTCCCAAGAGTGAGGTAAGTTCGATGGCATTATTTGATGGGAGAATTCCAGAGAACCAGAAGATCAGTCCCTGTATTGATATGTTTGATTTAGAATCTCACAATTACAAATCATTAGATGTGTACAGACAGCCTTTCTCAGTGTGCTCTTTTTTTAATTTCTACTCCACAAGGCTCCTGTGTCCTGCAGAGTTCTCTATCTCAGCCTTTGCTGAAGGTACCTACCATAACCTGGGGCCTCCCAAAGCTGAGGAGGAAGTCACTGTGCTGGGCACTGACTCCCCTGTGCTCCTTGATCTCCTCTGGTGCTGCCCTGTCTCAGGTAAGTGCAGCATTTGCTTTGGTTGTTCCCTCTCATGAATCTCTCACTTTGCTAACTCCCTTCAGGCATCAGATACTTACTTCAGGAAAATTACTGTATTAGCCAAAAGGAGTGCTGATGCGAAGTACCAGAAATCTTTTGGGTTTTATAAAGGGTATTTATTTGGGGTAGAAGCTTACAGTCACAAAGCAATAAAGAGTAAATTACTTCCCTCACCAAAGTCTGTTGCCATGTGTTGGAGCAAGATGGCTGCCGGTCTCTGAGAGTGTTCAGCCTTCCTCTTCCTCTTCAGGCTCCATGGTCCTAGCTTCTTCTGGTCTCAGCTGTAGGCTGGTATAAGACTAATCTCTCTCCCCGGGGCTTGTTTCTTCCCAGGCTCAGCTGCTCTGTTCTTTCTACAAGGTCAGCTGTAGACTATCAGGCTCTGTCTCTTCCCCGGGGCCCCTGCCCCTGTCTATAGAGCCATCTCTATTCCTCTGTGTTCTTCTCCCGTGTGTTTACTTTCTGGGGCTCCAGCATCAAAACTCCACTCTCTCCTCTGCCATGTCCTACTTATGTGGCCCAATCAAAGCCCTAATCATAATTTAATCAAGTAAAAGTGAAACCTCTGAATTTAATACAATCTAATACGCCCAGAGGAACAGACCAGTTTACAAACACAATCCAGTATCTATTTTTTTAATTCATAAACACACCAAACTGCTACAATTACTCAAGCTTATATTCCTCACCTCAAAATAAGTTGGGAAGCAGCTCTGATGGGAAGTAATTAAAGGGAATAAAATGAAATGATCTTTGGCTACACTCCTCCCTCCTTGGGGTCTGAGTCCTCCTGTGATCCTCATCTCCTGCGAGTCTCTGGTCTGGCAGGGTGTGCCTTGGAGCCAGATAACTTTACAAATGGACAAATTCTCTCAACCACACAGCCATTTCTAAGCAGTCAGTTCAAACAATAACAAAGCATTTATTCATCCATTTCCAAAAGTAAGACATTGTGCAGTGTGCTTTGAAGAACATAAAGGAGCATCAAGGCAAATTACCGTAACCATTGGTGGCTTGACAGTAGACTGGTGAGAAAATTTAGATAACAATCTAGTGATCTACTTGCTCTTTATTCTACATTTGAATTAATTTCTTGGTATGTGTTGCTTCATATTTTATAACTTTAAATAGATTTATATGGGATAAAAATAATGCAATGTATAGTAATTTTTAATGCCTTACTAACTCACTGCAATTATGTGAATTGTAGTATATATAGATATTTTAATGCTGAATTCCCTTAGGTTTTAAATTCAAAATCTGAAATGGTATAATGTGATATTTGACACAGAAGTTGGATCTGCATGGAAAACTAAGCCAAGTATTATGACTCCATGACAACATGCCTAATTCATAAACAAGAGCCAAATTAATCATAATATGGAGTAAACTGTGGTTGTTTAATTACTATGAAATTAAGAGTGTCATTTAGACATGATTCTCAAACTTTAGTGTTCATTCGAATTACCAGGTTCTCTCCAGTCTCACGGAATGCTTGGAAGTGTATAGACATGGATTCCGGTTCCACAAATATTTCCTAAGTTCTAGCTAATGGAAAAGAAGCTTAACATATGGTAACGTGGAGTTGTTTTCTGGAAATATCAAATGATACTCTTGCCACAGTTATCCTGGGTCTACTGTTACTGGATGGCTCTGGGTTCTGGGCTTCTAGGTTCTTGGCTTATGTCACCTAAAAAAATTTAAGGTCATGTCATAGGGTAGGCAAGGGAGTAAAGAGTTTATTAAGAAACAAGGTCTCCAGGATTGAATCCTGGTGAAGACTGGAGGAGGAGGATGAGAAGAGACGAAACAGACACAGAGAATTGCCCAGCGAATGGACACAAAACAGCAAATTGGGAAGGGGTGTTTAAAATGGATCAAGTAAATAAACAAATCTTTAAAAAAAAAAAAAGAAAGAAAGAAACAAGAAAATGAGAAAAGTACACTGTCTGAGGCATGGACCATGGGCCTACTGCAGGGTGAGTTGCGCAGGTGGGGTCCTAGGTCAAAAAAAGTCTGTTTTCTATTCTGATTGGTTGTCCCACCTGTCATTTCTCAGGGGGCCAATGGTGAGTCCTTTTAAGGCTATCTGGGGCTTTCCCTTGACCCCAGGATTCTCATGGCAGGGATCTCGCCATGTCTTTCTGGCAGCCTTCTTCTCAGGAGGTTTCTGGGCAGAGTCTCACAGCCATGTGATCTGTCGGCCATGTTGTCTGCCGGGCCAGCCGCCTTCCCCCTTTCACTATACTAACCTGCCTCACTACCAGGCACCAAGAGTTCTGACTCTAGTTTTCCCAGGCTCAATAAGAGCTCCACTTGGACATTTCTCTTTTGTAATGCTCTCCTTTCCGGGGCAGTTGGTGATAGACCAACCCAGCCAGTTATTATCCTGATGGGGTAGGAGGCTGTGCTCCTGTCACCTCAGACCCTCAATGGATGTTCATGGAAGTGAGTGGACTCAATATCATTTCCCACCCAGGTTTTTTTTTTTTCTCTTTTTCTGACAACCCAACAGGGAACACAATTCAGATACAGGACTGAATTCCAGAAGAATATCACCTGGGAGTGTTACTCTGATGCTGGGAGACATTCACTCTGATGAAGGGCAGTACAAATGCAGTTTTGAGGATTTATCCTGTCACAATAATGTTCTTCTTTCCAAATAAATGTGGTAGAAGTTTGTGTACAATAGAATTCAAGGATATGACCAGTCTATCATATCTATGTACATGGCTCCTCTGCTCACATATAAAGAGACCTGGTTAGAAATAATGGAATTTCATCTCCAAATAGGCTTTGCACAATGTCCTGATATTTTGGAAGGTTGTAAATATGATGAAGCAATTGAGTGAGGTAAGCAACATTAGGCCTGTAGCGGCAGTCACTGTCATTTTAAATAGAGTAGTCAGGGTAGGCCTCATTGAAAAGGTGACCATTAAGAAAACACTTAAGGAGACAGAATATGCCCTGGAGATATCTAGGGATGTGTTCTAGACAGAGGAAAGCATCAGTGCAAAAACCCTAAGGCAGGAGCTTGGCTGGTGTGTGCCTGTACCTGCGTTGCTATAAGACAGCCCATGTAGCTGGACCAGAGTAAGCAAGAGCTAATGGAGATGGGCACAAATGGGGTAGAGCCTTGAAAGCCATTGTGAGTTTTCTGGCTTTTATTCTACTGCAGTGGGAAGCCACTGGAGGATCTTTAGCAGAGGAGTATGGGATCTGCCCTATATATTTTATTAGGCTCATTCTAGATGTTCTGTTGAGTATAGATTTGACAAGAGGCAAATGTAGAAGAAGGGAGACTTGTCAGGAACTATTGCAACATGACCTGGCAAGAGATGATGGTGACTTGGGCTAGGGCAGAAGTGGAGGAATGGTGAAAATGATTGAATTTTATAGGGGGCTGAGCAAACAGGATTTCCTGACAGATTACATTTTTGACATGAAAGAAACAGAATGTTCATGATCGCTTCATGATTTTTGGCCCAATCAAACTGAACAATAGATAGAATTGCCATCATACAGTCTGGGATAACTGTTGGTATAACAAGTTTTGAAGGGGAAGGTTGTAGATTCCATATATATTGTTCATCTTTTTATTTAATGGTAGGAAAATAATAGCTTTCACTTGATATGAGTTGTGCTTTTTATAGTTATTTTTTGACACTGCTTATTGTAGATTACAAAGTTTACATTTTTGATAGCTGTCTTTTCTTTTGTGGGTTCATTTTTCATCATATCTTTCTCACATCATCATGTCTTTCTCATATCAATATTTTAAAATAATTCTTTCATAATTTTCTGTATTACATTTTACTATCACCTAAATCTTTGATAAGTTTCAAATTACCCTAAAGTATGCAATACTTATTGTAAAGAATGCAATATGAATGAAAATTTATTTATTTTTCCTAAGGGCTACGCAGTGGACTCAAGACTAATTATTGAAGACTTTTTTCCTTGACTAATTTTAGGCACCAACTTTATTACATAGAAAATATTTATATATGATTGAGCTTTCTGTTTTGTTCTTTAAGAAGATGGTATGTAAACTCCACATTTGGAAATTTGATTATCAAGGGCGACTGAACACCTGTCTCTGAATCCTACCTCTAACGTAACTCCATTTTTCATAACTTTCTGCCTCATTGAAATTCTGATGTACTTCATAGATTGAAATATATTTGAACGTCATCAAATGCAGGCCCAATGTTATCACTTCTAATTCCAGTTTACCCTTTCCATCTTCCATACTCCTTCCTGCCTTAACGCCTGCTCCCTGCTTTGCATTGTATGACCTAATGGAAAAGAGATGGAAACCCAGAAAATGTATAAAAAGAAGCTCTAGATTGTGAAGAATTCTGAGCCCAGTGGAGATCTGAGAGAGGTGAGGGCCAGAGACAGTTTCATTAGAGCAAAGTACCAGAAATCTTTTAACTTTTATGAAGGGTGTTTATTTGAGGTAAAAACTTACATTTAAAAGGTCATGGAAAGTCCAACTCAAGGCACCATAAGACGTGCTTTCTTGGGAGCTGATGTGGCTCAAGTGGTTGAGCTCCCGCCTCCCACATGGGAAGTCCTGGATTCTGTTTCTGGTCCCTCCTGGAAAAAAAAACAAAAATGAACAACAAGCAAAACAAATGAAAAAAACCAACTCAGGGAAGCCGATGTGGCTCAATGCCTGAGCAATGGCTTCCCACATATGAAATCCCAGGGTCAATCCCTGGTACCTCAAAAAAAAAAACAAAAAAAAACACAACACATTAAAGCAAGATAGGGGGCGATCTCTACCTGGTTTCTCCTTTCCCTCTGGGCTTCTTCCTCCTGAGCTCTGTGGGCCCAGCCTCTTAAGGCTTCATGCTTAAGCGATGCTGTAGTCCTCTCCTGACATAGGGCTTGTTTCTTTCCGGGCCTCCTATATCAGTCTCGGCTGCTCTGCTCTCTTCCTGATTTCAGCTGTAAGCTGTCAGGCAAAATGGCTCATCCCTCCCTGAGGTCTCAGCGGTTTGAGTCTTCTCCTTTCTGTCACATGGCAGGATCAAAAATGACAGAGTTCTCTCTTCCTGTCTCTTCTTGTGTCTGTCTCAGTGAGTGTCCAGTTTATATCAGACTCAGCCAGGGGGTGGGGACTCAGCCTGAGTCACGCCCACTGATGTAGTCAATCAAAAACCCAAAGCAATCTTGTCAAATAATCTAATCAAAGGCCCCTCAGCTGAATTTAATGCAATCAAAGGATATCACACCCAGAAGAATAGTTTACAAAATCCTTCTCTTTTTGGAATTCATAAAATAATCTCAAACTGCCACATACAGAGATGCAGAATCATTTTCCTTGTTATTAGAAACTCAACAATATGCAAGAAACACTCAGCTTGTAAAACATTTTTCAAGGCAATAAGATGTAACAATATAGAAATTAACCTGCAACAGAAATAAAGTTGTTTCCTTCTGGTTGAACTAGGAGTTGAGGATAGAACGGAAGACAATTTGAAGTTAAGTCACCAGGACTGGAGACTTAATGAAGAATGGATCTTTTCCATCTGCTCTGCTGTTCTCTGAGAGCAGCTTTAAATTTTGTCCTGGGTGTTGGATCTCTCCAGCTTCCCTCAGTGAGCCACATCAGCTCCCAAGAAAGCACGTCTTATGGTGCCTTGAGTTGGACTTTCCATGACCTTGTAACTGTAAGTTTTTACCTCAAATAAATACCCTACATAAAAGCCAAAAGATTTCTGGTACTTTGCAACATCACCCCTTTGGCAGACTAATACACTGCACTATACTTTTTAGGCAATCTTCCCCATACCAAGTGAATTTTATTATTCAAAAAGTCCTACTTGGACTAGAGCTGCTGGTATATCTTTGCTAACTCAGGTGTAAAATGAAATTCAACATGCACAATATACTTTCTAGAACTTAAGTTTTTTTTAGCAGATTCTAAATTTTAAAAATACTAAATATAATGAGTGATTGCAGAAAAATGAATGGACATACAGTGAAATTTTTTTCATTTTTTCTCTTTATACTCAAGAGCTTGTCTTATTCATAATATTTATGTGATGGCACAGTAAGTAGCTGAATTATATTAAAATCGTTAAAATTGATTTTTCTGTAGAACACCAGGGAAGCATTTGGAACGTTCTTACTGGCCGACTTGAAAAGTCGGTAGACATCTGGGGAGTGATCAGAGTAGGAAGAATTTAAAAATGTTATCAAAGACAAGATGCAGATAAATAGTAAGGTAGTTTTGTGGTCAATGTAAACTCTTTAGAGAAATTGAGTATAAACTTATGACAGACATAGCCACTTCCTAATTGATGTCTATATTTTCCTTTTTCCATAGAAATAATATGTGGATGATTTTGAGTATTGTTTTAATTGTGGTTTGCATTTCCACAGTACAAGGAAAATATAAAAGTAAGTAAGTGGGTGGGAGGAGTGTGATGTCCATCACAGGAGGTTGTCCATTTTTGGGACCTGATATAGTAAGATGGTGATCTGGAAGAGTAAGTTGGTCTGTACATGAAGGAGACTGGTGGCATTGGAAGCAGGAATATGAAGGGTTACTTTAAATCATTTCTATGTAATAACGGTACTAACATGACATAGAATGGAAGATATGGTCACAAAAAGGATGAGGAAACATAGCATAGCTAAGGCAATAAATTAGCATCATTTGTCCAGGCACAGAGTCTTTCCCAGCTCAGTTTCTAAGGTTCCTTTTGGGATAACATCTTTCAGATAGAAAATATATTTAGTATTTACTTTCACAGAATATATATTACTTTCATAGATAGACAGATAGATAGATAGATAGATAGATAGATAGATAGATAGATAGATAGACACACACATAGAAAGATGGATAGATACCCCAACATGTCCTAATTCAAGTTTTGGTTAAGCAGACCAGTATCTACATTGTTAAATTTATTTATTGGCTATAGAAGGGACATATGGGGGGAGTTAAAATAGTGTAAGAATTAGATATTCCTATCAATAATAAGTTTATAACTCTTTGAGGAAGCAAGTTATAAATGAAGAATATAGCCACTCAAGATATAAGTGTTGAGTCTTTCTTATTTTTGCAAGTCTTGTGACAGCTTTTGTTCTGGACTATCTTTCAATGACATTTTTATAGTGAAAAACAAGTTTTCATGTAGACACAGACAAGTGTATTCTAAAAATTTATAGGGAAAGGCATGGGGCCTAGAATAGCTAAAATAATCTTTTTTTTTTAAATAACAGTTTTATTGAGGTTTAATTTACCTCATACATACCATAAAATTCACCTATTTAAAGCATATGACAACGATTTTTAGTCATTTATAGAGTAGTGCAACCATCACCACAATTCAATTTTAGAACATATATATCACCCCCAAATTATCCCTTGCACCCTTCACAGTCGCTCCCTGTCCCCAATCCCAGTCCGGGGAAACCATTAATCTACTTTTCTGTTTCTATGGATTTGCCTTTGCAGGACATTTCATATGAATAAAATCATGCAGTATGTGCTCTTTGCATCTGGCTTCTTTCCCTTAGTATACTGTTTTTGAGATTCATCCATGCTGAAGCAATGTATTAGAATTCCCAGTATTCCATTTCTTTTCATAGCTAGGTTACATTCCATTTCATGGATATACTCCATTTTGCTTATCCTTTCACCAGTGGATGGACATTTGAGTTGCTTCCAGTTTGGGGCTATTATGAATGTTCACATACAAGTCTTTTGTGGATGTTTTCTTTCTCCTAGGGATATACGTAGAAGTGGAATTGCTAGATCATACAGTATGGTTTTTTTTCATATGGTAAATTTACCCTTAACTTTTTAAAGAAGCTGCCAAGCCATTTTTCAAAGTGACTACATCAGCAACAATTTATGAGGGTTCCAGTTTCTCCACATCCTCTCCAACACTTTTTTTTTTAAGATTTATTTATCCGCCCCCACACACATACCCTGTCGTTTTTGCCCTTGCTGTCTGCTCTCTGTGTTAAAATAATCTTGACAAGAAGAAAATGAAAGGAATCACTCTATCTGATATTAAAGGCTCACTATCTAGCTCACTGCTAAGACAGTGTGGTAATGTCAGCAGGCTTGACAAGAAATAGACACTCACAATTATGCCCAAATGATTTTTGACAAAGGTGCAAAGGCAATTCAATAGAGGAAGGATAGCCATTTCAACAAATGGTGCTGTAACTTTTGACATATAGACACACACACATACACAAAAAAAAGGAAAGAAAAAGAGAGAGAGAGACTCTCAATCCAAATCTCACACTGTATACAAAAAATAACTCAAAATTGATCATGGACTGACATATAAAATGTAAAACTATAAAACTTTTAGAAAAAACAAAACATGAGAAAACATTCAGTACCTAGGGGCTGGCCAAAGAATTCTTAGACTTGATACCAAAAGCACAATCTGTAAAAGGAAAAATTGATAAATTGAACCTCATCAAAATTTAAAACTTTTGCTTGGCAGAAGACCCCATGTGGAGGACAAAAAGACCAGGTACAGCCCAGGAGAAAATATTTGCAAACCATCTATCCAATTAAAGGCTTGTGCCTAGAATATATAAAGAATTCTCAAAACTCAACAGTAAGGGAAGCAGATGTGGCTCAAGCAATTGAGCTCCCGCCTACCACATGGGAGGTCCTGGGTTTGGTTCCTGGTGCCTCCTGGAGAAGATGAGCAAGACAGCAAGCTGGCGCCACAGGCAGGCGTGGCAAACTGACCCAACAAGCTGATGCAACAAGATGATGCAACAAAGAGACACAAAGAGGAAAGACAATGAAAGACACAACAAACCAGGGAACTGAAGTGGCTCAAGTGATTGAGCACCTCTCTCCTACATGGGAGGTCCCAGGTTTGGTTCCTGGTGCCTTCTAAAGCGAAGACAAGCAGACACAGAGAAATGGACACAGAGAGCAGACAGTGAGTGCAAACACCGGGGGGGCAGGCAAATAAATAAATAAAGTAAATCTTTAAAAACAAAACAAAACAAAAAAACTCAACAGTAAGAAACAAACAGTCCAATTAGAAAATTGGCAAAAGACATAAACAGACATTTCACTAGAGAGAATATACAATGGTAAATAGCTCATGAAAAGATGTTCAACATAATTAGCCATTAGTAAATGCAAATTAAAAGCACAGTGAGGGAGTGGATGTGGCTCAAGCAGTTGAGCTCCTGCTTCCCACATGGGAGGTCCCGGGTTTGGTTCCTGTTCCCAGTGCCTCCTGAAAAACAAAAACAAACAACAAGCAAAACAAACAAAAAAACCAACTCAGGGAAGCTGACGTGGCTCAGTGGTTGAGTGCCACCTTCCCACATACAAGGTCCTTGGTTCAATCCCTGGCCCCCAGTACCTTAAAAAACAAACAAATAAAAACAAAACAAACAAACAAACAAAAAAAACGACTGTGAGCTATCACTATACATCCATTAGAATGGCTAAAATAGCAAAATGGTGACAACACAAAATGCTGGTAAGGATCCAGAGAAATGATTGCTCATATATTTTTGTTGGGAATATAAAATGGTATGGCCAATCTAGAAACACTTTGGCAGTTTCTTATAAAAGTAAACACACAATTATCACATGATCCATGAAGTATATTCCTTGACTTTTATCCCAGAGAAGTGAAAACTTATTTTCACACTTAAACCTATAATAGACAAAAAGTGGAATAAATCCAGATATTCTTCAATAGATGAATGGTTAAAAACACTTTGATACATACATCCTATGGAATGCTACTCAGCAATAAAAAGTAACAAACTATTAATACAAACAACTTAGATTAATCCCCAGGGAATTATGCTGAGTGAAAAATGCCAATCCAAACAGGTCACATATGGTATGATTCCATTTATATAACGGCTGTGAAATGACAAAATTACAGACATGGAAAATAGATTAGTGGTTGCCAGGGGTTGCTGATGGGGGGAGGGGGAGAGGGGTGGTAGGTGTGTGTGTGTGTGTGTTTTAGTTTCCCAGCTGCTAAAACAAATACCATGCAATGTGTTGGCTTTAAAAATGGGAATTTATTGGCTCACAGTTTTGCTGCTTGGAGAATTCTAAAATTGAGGCATCAGCAAGGCAATGCTTTCTTCCTGAAGACTGTGTCATTTTGGGGGCTGGCCAGGCGATCCTTGGTCCTTGGCTTTTCTGTCACATGGCAATACACACGGTGGCCTCTCCTGGCTTCTCTCTCCACCTGACTTTCACTCTGCCTATAAAGGGCTCCAGGAATCTGGATTTAAGCCCACCCTGGTTCAGGTAGGCCACAGCTTAACTGAAGTAACATCTTGAAGAGATCTTATTTACAATGGGTCCACACCCACCATAAAGCAGGCCAAGAACAAGAAGATGTCCAAACTGGGGTAACAATCCAATCCACCACAGCGTGGACATACAAAAAGCAAAACAAGGGATCCTTGCGATGTTGGGACTGTCGGTATCTTAACTGTAGTGGTGGATACACGAAGGTACATATGTGATAAAATTATATAGACCCTAATACAAACACACAAAAATGAGTAGAAGTAAAATGGGAAATCTGAATAAGATCTGTGGATTTTATCAATGTCAATATCCTGGTTGTGATACTATACAATATTTGGGGGGAAACTGGGAAAAGTGTACAGGGATCTATTATTTCTTATAACTGCAATTATCTCAATAAAATTTTTAATGGAAAAGTGTATGATTAGAAAACTAGTCTATCATGTTAAATGAATTGATTACCTTTGGGGAGAAGGGTAGGAATTGTGATCAGGATAAAACTGGATGAGGACTATTCTTGGAAGGAAGTCATAGAAAGGTGCTTTTTAAAAATTCATCCAACTATACATTCATATGGAAGTGTGCAAATAAATAAATAGTAACTAAAATCTTAATGTAAAAAAATTCCAGCTACTCAGGTTTGCGAGGGAAGCGTGTTCAGGAAGCATGAATATCAAATGTGCTTGCTGGAGCTTTCTAGGGAGTTTTTTAGAAGGTTGATTTGAGGGCATGGTCTGAGGACACCCTCGGAAATGTGAGGGCTACAGGCCATGTGCCTGAGCCCCAGGGGCCACTGCAGAGCAGCAGCCCGTTCTCGTTTCCAAAAGCCATCTCAATTTGAGGAAAGGAAAGAGTTGGGTGGGGACAGCCCCTCTGGTTGTCCAACATAACAGACCCTAATGCACCCTCGTTTTCCAGCCTCCCTTAATTGGAGTTCACTTAGGAATGACCTAGAGATTCTTTCCCCAAGTTCTATTGTCCCGAGAAGCCTGGTTCTCAGAGTGAGACAGATAAAATGTTCAACAGTGAAACGTGTGACACCGCTGTATGCACTGCAGAAGAAGAAAAAGAAACTATCCAAATGTAAAATA
Source organism: Cabassous unicinctus (assembly GCA_029593785.1). Classification (NCBI taxonomy): domain Eukaryota; kingdom Metazoa; phylum Chordata; class Mammalia; order Cingulata; family Chlamyphoridae; genus Cabassous; species Cabassous unicinctus. The sequence goes on along the minus strand of JAQZBX010052698.1, from coordinate 1,866 downwards.
AGATTATTAGGGAGAAGGCAAAAGTACAGAAACATTACATCTGGGAACATTTAATTTAGACTTTCTCAAGTGTTCTCCTAAAGTACAGTTTTTCCCCAGATGTTAGTTGTGAAGGACCTGGGAAATAGAGGAAATTAACTTTTTTAACTTCAAAACCTAACAGAGCTTTTAAGTGGTAATTTGAATTATGAACGTCTAAGAGCATTTAATATCCTGGGGGAATAGTTCTAGAAAATAATAAGTTAAAAAGTTTATAAATGACCAAGTTTTATAAATTAAATATATGATTCAAAAAAGTGGAATGAATCAAAGTTCTATTATCTCTGAGTGATTTTTAAAATTCTTTGCATATCTCTATATTTTTTAAATTATCCATTATAAGAATATATAACTTTACATTTTGAAAAAAAAAAGTTTAGGAAAAATAGAGTCTGATGATTTTTTTCCAGTCATACTTTCTGTGCATTTCACAGGGATTCCTCTTTAAGGAAGACAATGATCCAGCCACATGCTAAATATCATTTCATGGATGTTCTGCTGTGTCACACTCGCCTATATACAGATTCTGACTTGTTTCTTGGATCCCTGAGAATTTCTCTTTCTGCCCTTGAGCAGATCTACCAGTAAGTTTCACCCAAGAATACAAGGAAGGAGAGGGGTGTGTAGGGGAGAGAAGAAACCCCTCATCACAAGAAGACACCATTTCTCTCCTGCGGTTTCATCCACATGTTCAGATGACTCTGGCAGTGGCCGAGACATTGCTGTTCACCCATCCAGGACAGCTGGCATCCATGTCAGCACAGATGGTAAACTGAATTTAGCTTTTTTCCATCCAAAGAGTGAATAAAGCAGTAAAACAAAGTCTCTCTTTTTGTCACAGATTGTTAGAGGTGGCAGAGGAGCCCCTCAATAGTAGGAACCCTGTAATTTCTTACTCCAGTAGAAATCATGGCGCCCAGAAGTCACTCAATTCATGTTGCATTGGATTACTTATTGAACCCAATCCTTCATTTTACAGGTGAGAGAACTGGAGAAATTTAGAGCCCAACTTAGCACCACAGTGAGAGAGCTGAGATGGGGACCCTGGATACCGACTCCCAGACTTTCATTCTCTTCCTCTGCCATCGTGACTGTCCTAGGCAAGGACAGTCTTGATTTGAAGTGAAATGTCGGCAATATCTGTATTCACTATCTGCCAGTTGGGGTAATGTTCCTTCCATGACATACGTGCTTCTGCCCTCAAAATGCTGCTGTTTCTTGTTTCTTCTCAAGCTTGGTACACCTGCTCTGAATCCAGCTACTTCAAAGTGCTGCCTTAGCTGTTCAGGATGACAACATAAGTAAAGGGTGAAGTCACCCTCAGTTGTAACCAAGGGAGCAGGACTTGGTATTCGTGTTCATTGTCCATTGAGGGAAGTGTCACAGATTTTAATTTGTCCAATATAGCTAAATAATTCACTACTAACCAGAATGTATTACATATTTTGGAATGCTGACAGGGGCAATAGTGATGCAGTTTCCTTACAGCATTTACTCGGGAAGAGAAAGTTCTGCAATAAAATAAGACTTCAAACTCTTAAAAATTATTTTTAACTAAAATAGAATTATGGTCATTTTAGTACAATGAGATTCTACTGTGTCTTGGCTGGAACAGTGAATTCTGGCACAATATTTTTGTCGAGACCCTGTCCTCCTTTCATCACATTTGCAGAATCTTATCCCCCAGAAAACTTTATGTTCAATATTGGTGGAAAGATGACTCAAACAGATGGATGCTTTCTGATATTCCCATTCAAATTCTTTCTCACTTGTCAAAAAGTGTAGATCCTTTTTCATTTCTTTTAAAATATTTTTCTTTCCTTTTTT